>APFE030853639.1:214378-236201 GCA_000404065.3 Pinus taeda | reverse complement strand
GAGTCTTCTAAGTTTTTCAGACTCTCTAAATATGAAAAACGCCGAGTTTCTCCTAAACTGGACTCGTTAAAATTTCACAGTAAAGGACCTGTTCTATTACAAACAGGAACAGACCACTCCTTCTTAGGGTTCGAATCAAAAACTAAGTTGGACTCATCCGAAGGATGAGCTTACAAACAAACATATGTTATCCTCCTCAAGCTTGTAAAAAATAAAGAGGTACTTGCCAGAAATGGTGGGGGAAAATGAGAAGAATGAGCCTATTTGATATCCTTTTGTCTCAGAATAAAACCTTACTACCACTCTTGAACACGACACTTATTCATTCACCTGGGTTGGGAAATCCCTTGTCTCACAGTTGACCAAGATCATTTGACATCTTTAGCCGGGTTATGGGAGTCAACTTTGAATCATTCGTCGCCAAACCATCTGTTGTGTCGTTATGTGTTTAAGAGGTCTGTAAACAAAACATTCAACTGCAAAATACCTATCATTCATTGTGTCATCATTGAGTCAGTCCTTGCAGCAACATTTCTTCAACTTGAACTATGGTTTCGTGTTGTGGGCTTGCCTGCGACGGGTCGCTTTCTATCGACATCAGCACATTATCTAGAGAGTTGACTTAGAAATCGCCAGTACCTTGAATTCTACATGCATCAATGGCAGGTTTTCTCGCCTTCGACGTCAGTTTTCATCATTGACTTGCGATCGAAGGATTCCATGAAATGTTCGACATCGACTCATTCATTCACATCTCATGGATTGTGCTGGGTACTTTGAGAACCATTGACATTACTGGTTGTCTCTCTCACGCTTGTTAACAGTTTACATCATTGACTGGTAATCAAGTGGTTTCTACCATGTTCGACATCGACTCATTTATTCACATGGCTAGAATCGTACCAATTCGGGAAGTAGAGATGAAGACCCTGGATCTAGTTTCCACCATCCAGGCCGCGAGGAGTTTTGTATTCATTATGTTGTAGACCAATCATAAACAGATGGCTGCGTCCATACTGTGTCTACACGAGTCTATAATTATGATGTATTATGAAATCATTCCTGTATCAGAACAGTTAGTCCAATAGTTAAAGTTTTGATCTGAGTATGGGAATGCCTACCTCAGTGATGATATAATCTTATACATGTATTTTGTGTTGAAAATTGCAGGTTCTACCAGGCTCTCCACAAGATGATCCTCGAAATGATAAAGTACTTCACCCTTCCTATATGATTTAACACCCTTATCTATTACAGGCTTCGTACTTTAGGGGGCAATCTGTTACACTAAAATTTGTCACAATGACTATCTGCAGTTAATATGGCTCCATCAATAGTCATATTATCCTCCTTGTCAAGCCTTATACCTCTCCTCTCCATGTCAAACTTCAAAAAAGAGAGAAAGTCATTAAAAATCATGTTTATCTCTGGGTACGCAGGTTCTCTCTACCTTGCCTGCGTGTACGCATCCCAAGCTCATTGTACCTGCGTACTCGTACGCTCTGTAAGTCAAGGGATGGGTGCGTACTCCTGTAAAGGTCAAAAGGCGCGAGTTTCATCTTAAAAAAGTTACTTGTGGTCACTTCTAGAGCATTCTAGAAGATTGTTTAATGTGTATTGAGCGCCTCCAGATGGTTCATGCATCCCTATGATAGAGGAACTTATCCCATCAAGAGAGGAGCTACCCCATCCAAAAGAGGGAGTATCCCATTGATGCTGGAACTGAATAACTTCCTCTAGAACACTATAAATACAGGCATTGGGCCAGAGGAGGGGAGGTTGAAAGCTGAACATTCCAAAGGGTAAATGCTGCTGGAATTAGGACTTCCATTGTTAACTTGTGAGGAGAATTTACCATCCTTTCTTGTTTCATTTGGAAGTGGGTGAGCTTGTCAAAGTAGAGGAAAACTCTTGCTGGACCCTGGGAGGAACTTGCACAACACCAAGGCTCAGGTTGTAATGGTTTCTTTTTTGTTTCCTTAATACAAATAAGTCCATTCTTCTCAATGATTTGTTGTTTATGAATTGTTTCATATACTCCTTGGTCTATATGTTGAATATGATTTGTTTTATGGAATATTCAGGTGTTATGTAATCGTTTGATTGTTAGTGTATGCAGGTTTCAAAGTGAAGGAGGAGCTCATCCGGATCAACGAGGCTGGACTGCTACGACGAGCGTTGGACTTGAGGTAGGATCGAAAAACACTTGGTTTCTCATAGAATGATGTATGTTTAGAGAAGGATTGCTCTTAATTGTCTTGTTTGTCACTAGAGAGTCTTAGAATCCTAGGGAGGTTAGTTTTGTCCGCAAAAATAAATCTTTTTATGAATTTCATAGTGTAGGGGTTGGATTTTGGTAGAGGTTGGACTTTTGAGAAAGCAAGGAGCTTCATTGTATACTCATATCAACATTTTGGCTAAGGAATAGAGACCAGGGTTTGCAGCACTCTTTGGTATTCATGTGGCATTTTGTTTTGGTACAATGTTTTCTTCTATATTTATGAATTTACTTATGTGTTATTTATGTCCTCATCTATCTTGTTTCTTCTTAACTAAATCAAACAAGAGTGAAGGTAGAATCCATTGAAATTGCAGTGCTCTACCTAGGGTTTGCTTTAGTTTTTTTATGTTTTCAACTGTTTGAAGAGGATCCATGGCCTTTATTTCCCTCTTCAGCTCCTCACCTGTCTAATCTTTCCATCTCATCTGATTTGAAGTGCCAAAATCAGTTGCCTACCTTGGCCCATTGAGAGCTCTACAAGATTGATCCTCATTCCCTGCACCCAAAATCTGCCTTTCCATTGGAACCAACAAAAACATCATTTTATTCAATCAAATTCATATATACACATAACTAGCCTAAAATCAATTAGCATATTAGTCTACCCTTATTGATTATATCTTTGCTGAGATTGACCAGGAGAGAGCCCTCTCCCGACCTGGTAGGGCTAGATACCAAGCGTGGTTTGATGTTTTCCTAGATCCTACCTTTCTCAACCTAAGGTAGATTTAGGCACTAACAATTAGTACTTCCAATTGTTATAGACTCGACTCTTCCTGTGCACTCAGGTGCAGGGGTTTGCGCACTGAGCTGCGGACTACTAGGCCTTTGCACACTTAGCTGCAGAGCCTTCTCCTACTCTATGACCCAAAACTAGACTTTGCTCCACAGATCTATCTCGCATACATCATATGTTCATATTTTATTTATTCATTCCTTTTTCTTTTAACTACTTAGAACCTCACTCTATTTATACAATCCTATGGTCTGCAGACCATGGGTAGATTTCTACAGCCAACATTACAATAACAAAACTAATGGTGGAAAACCCTATGACTCTTTTACAAACTACATGCTCCGCGCCCACAAAATACAGAGTCTTTACATCGGAATTACAATATTTGATCAAAATATAGGCTCTAAGCGCCAAAAATTCCCTTAGGGGATCCCGCGCCCAACAAGCCCCCAACACAAACATCGTGACTCACCCTTGAGTCACTCTATTGGTGCAGAGATCTTTGCATGAAGACCTCCCGACTCTAACTGGATCACTGCAAGCTCAGTAGCGCACTGAGCGGCTGCCTGTTGTACTTCTTCAGCGCGTTGTTCAGTGACCGTTGTGGCTGAATTGCTGTCGTGGATCCTTTCCTACGTTGGTTTCAGTTGCATGAGATTTTCTTCAATGGAGGCTATGATGGTGTACGCCTCATCAATCCACGGCTGTAAGCACACCTTCAAAACTGCTTCCTTATGCTGAGAAGCATCCACCTCCTTCTTGAGTGCTTTAGCCTATTGCATCCTCGTGAGCCTCTGTGTAAGGGAAACCATCTGCATGGTCCATTTTACTTCATTGTATCTCTGTTGTACCTCGTGTGCCTCTGTCTCTAGGCGTTTCATGTTTGGGTCCACCTGTAGGGTGGTGAGAACCTCAAATGACTGCTCAGACAACCTTGTACAGTCTGTCACTGCATTGTTAACCTCCGCTATTGCTGTTATAATTGTGATAGCGTGCTGCTCCTTAACCTCCGGTGGAGTTGAAGGTTTAGCTCCAACTGAACCTTGGCCATTTCTTCCTTTTCCTCACGCACCACTGTTGCTAATTTTCGGACATGCGCCTCCACTGGTTCTTCTACTTGGATGGCCAATTCCAGAACCATTTAGTAGGCTTCCTCCACCACTTGCACCATTTGTCTATTCTGCACCACTACTTTATTGCGCTACAGGCTCAACTGTTCAATTTTGATGCGCTACTCGCTCGTTACCTAGAGCGTGTGACCCTCCTTGGCTCATAGTTCTACAGTGACTCCATCCCGCAAAATATAGAGTGTCTCCCAAGGGAGCACAACCAGATTTAATCTGTTTCCCTTCAACTCACTAACCATGGGCCTGTCAGCCTCATTTTCTGTAACGAGTGCTCCATCTGATAGCACTATGGTGTTGGTCATCTGGGCGCACAACATTTCCTCAGCCGCAAACGTGCCTACTGTAAGGGTGGTTGAGACATTGTCAGCCTATGGAGAGTGCACCTGTAACTCCTGTATCTGTGTCTGGAGAGCCCCCAACACCATTTGGTTTTCCTCTAATTGCTGGAGGGCCTCTGTGGTGACGTCCCTCACTATCTCGCAAATGTCATGTAGATCCCCCTCAGTGAGGGTGATTGGGTCGAACGAATTCTTTGAAGCGTTTGACTTCTTTCGCGGCCTTACCTACTCTCTTGGTCGTGGACATTTTAGCTGAGTGGATGTTATCTGTGGGTCCATGCCACATTGCTCTATATCAATCTTTGGCTTAGGCGAAGGCAATTTTTGTCCTTCACGCTCTTCTTATGTTGCCTTTTGCTACTCTTCTACCAAATTCACAATGTTGCATGCTGCCTAGTCCTTAGCTACTACTGCTTCGTTTATGTGCTTTTCTACCAACTATGCCATCTGCAGTTTCACCTCTTCATTTTTTTGTTGCACAGAGGACTTCTCTGCTTCCACCACAGAGCTGGCTAGGGCGTGCCACTCCAGCGGCCATGACTGAAGGACCACAAAGATGAAATCGTCTATTGCCAAATAGGGTAACTCACACCACGTCTTCACGAGGTCCTTCCATGCCCTGATGTAGACATGGTGAAAATATGCCTTGAACTTTGTGAAGCTCTGCAGACTGTTGTAGACCATGGGCGATAACCACGGCTTGCAACTAATCACAATTCTAATGTTCATCTCCATGAGCACCCAAAATATTTTTCTATCCCTTATCCTTTGTGCATCCCTGCCACAACAAAACGTACTTCGCTGCCTCCAGAAGGTCCTGCGTGATTGTTGGGAACTAGCTATCTTTAGGAAATTTCCATGCCACCAGTACTATGGACAACAGAAGCCACGCATAGTGAAAATTTTTTTCTTGCTCCTGTGCCTCACAAGAGTTCTCGAGGATTTCTCCGCATAAGTAGTTTTCCTAGTTGAACTTGACCCCTTCTGCGTATTGCACTGCTAGTGCAACCACTGGTGCGGGAACCTCATCCGCGCGACACTTTCGCATAACCTTCCCTACCAATATCTGCATCATGATTTTAACCGTAGTTTTGTTGATTCTGGAAATGGTGTACCCTTTCTTCTTCTTCTCGAGCTTAAACTTCTTCTTCATGGCCTCTGTAATGGCCAAATCATCACTCTTTTCTTCTGAGATTTTTGTTGGGTCCTCCCCTTTACAAGGGAGCCCGATAATTCTGTGAATCAAATGGTTTGTGATGGTGATGGGCTCCTCCAGCAATAGGCACCCATCATGTACCAGGCATAGCAGTTGCCTGATGATAAAAATGTTCACTGGGGTGTGATGGTAATGTGGCACCCAGAGCAGGTTTAGCAACCCTACTTTCTCAACTCCTATCAGCCACTTATGTGGCTCCAATTCTATGATTCCAGTCGTTGCATCTTTCTTCTGGCACATGAGCTACATGGTCACGAGATGTGGGAACTTCTCATGGTCCACGAGATCCCAATCCTCAAACTTCAGCATGGGCACTTGTCCCAAGTGCACTCCTTCAAAAATAATTTCATCGGGGAGTAATGGAGTCTGCAGAGAACTCTTGCTCTCATCTATATCTTTGGGCACCTTTGCTTCACCCTTCTGCGGAGGAACACATGCAGGCAGCCTCGTAAGAGGGTCCGCACCCAGGGTTTCAACCTCCATTTCTACATCCTCCTCCTCTATCAGGATTTCTTCAAATTATTCCTCCCCATTAGCCTCCAAATTGATAGCCTTCCCCTTTTCTTCCATGGTGAGCCTAGTCCTCAACAGATTTCTAGGTGATATGTGCACCGGTACCATGGCTTGCTCTTCTTTCTTGGGTCTTGGCGTGCACAACAATTTAGGGATTTCTGTGACTATCTAGAACTTTTTGGGGATTCCACTTCTGTAATGGTCTGCGCGGCTTCCTCGGCGGTCATTACTCCAGTATCCATGGCTTCTTCAGGTGTTGCCATAATGCGATTCCACAAGTCTCTCAATGTCTCGAGTAATTTCTCAAGCAATGAATTTGCCTTCAGAAGATCAACCAAGTCTGGGTTCATGAATGTCTAGGTGTGCAACAACTCAGTTCTCAAATTGCCAAGTGTTGTTTTCTAGACAACCCTTTGTAATTTATAGTGCCTTTTGAATTTGAATTCGACTGTTCCCCCCACATTCGGTCCATTAATGCTTGATTGGCGGCAGATATTCAAGAATCTAGCCCATAAAGTTTTCCTTCAATACCTGTCGCCCGCTCCATTTGGTGTCAAACCAAGAATCACATCGTGAATAGTGACTATAATGGTCACTTTCTTGCTAACCCATGCGACAGCGCAACTACCCTTGTGTTGTCGTGGACCTTGGGACACTTCACTAATAGTGCAGCCCTGACATTACATTGTCCCCGTGTAGAGTAGTTTATAGTCTCGTGCCTCCTTTCAGCTACCTGGAGCACTAAGAATATGCTTCTATTGGCTAGTCAGATGGTCAAGCCCCTTGTGTATGTCTTCAAATGACTACCATTGACTTTTCCTAGGAATAGTTCTCCATTTAACTTTACCAACTGCACCATGCCACCATCTGTGATCTCCTTAATAACATGCGGTCCTAGCCAATGCATTTTGAGCTTCCCTGGGAATTTATCGAACTTACTATCATAAAACACTAAACCATTCACCTTGAAGGTGAGAAACTTAATATGTCAGTCGTGCCAATCCTTTTCGCGCTGCTTTTGGGACCTACTGGTGAAATCTAGCCAAAAATTGTTCTTCCTCGAGTTCCTCCAACTACCAAGCCTCTCCTCAAGAGCTCTGCGATCCGTCATACCTATGAGCGCTGCTATGGGCAAACTAGGCACGATTTATTCCATAGGAATTGCAACTTCTACTCCATAGACAAGCCTAAAAGGTGTCTGTCCCATCCGTTTCTTGCATGTCATTCTATAAGCCCATAATACTACAGGTACACATAGGTCCCAATCACTGCACTACGCATTGCATACCTTGGTCAGCGCATTGCATACCTTGGTGAACACTTCTGTGCGTAGAATCTTCTATGCAATTCCTCTTCCTACATAATGTTGTTGGCATTATGATGCATGTGTTGCACTTGATGGCAACCCTCTCATAGAAGATCATCTCACTTACATATACCTAGATGAATCTACAGAAGAGATATCAGATGTGACTGAATGCATGGGATGCAGAACAACTCAAAGGAATCAGATGATAGTTCTAAGTGTGACAAGTTAGCTTTGCCATCAAGTCCAAAGGGGGAGATTGTTGGCATTATGAGATAAGTGTTGTCCTTGATGGCAAACCACACAGATGACAAACCATAGTATAGGAGGTCAGCAACAAGGAATTGATGATCAGTCTGCAAGAACAAAGTCATGATTATATATACGCAGGTTCATTGTGACCAAGCCACGTATACACGTGGGTCAGACATTACCAAGTCGTGTATGCGTATGCACGCACTTTCATGTGAGGAAAAGCGCGTATATGTTGGATAACTTACCTTTGGTCTGTGGTAGTTTGTCCTTGGTACTTGAACCTATGGTTTTGAACCATGTTACCTCGTCAGATGTGTTGATCCCTAGTATTGGCTGCATGGTATTGGTTTGTTATGGTTTTGGACCATGGTATTGAACAAGGCCTAAGACTATAAAAGGAGAAGAAGATCATTAGGCAAAGGTATGGAGATAGTCTTGAATATCTGATGAAGGATGAGATCCTGTATGTAGGTTATGGGTTGCTTGATCTAAGCTAAGGAGGGATCTCACAAGTTGATGGAGAACAAGATCTAAGGATAAATCGGGATCAAATGGTTTGAAATGAACTATCTCTTTATAGTTGATTATGCTTATTATAGATCTATATACTGACACATGTAATGTTATGAACTGGGCATAACTTAAGTCTGGAATCAGTACAAGTCATGATTAAATATTTATAGATCTGTACGCGGGTTGGCTTTGGTAAAAGCGGGTATGTACGTGGGTTTGGTTTGTCCAAGTAGCGTATGCACTTTAATGCATGATTTTGATGATACAATTGGTTCTGAATAGTGTTGCAGAGTTCAGGGTTCTGCTATGTGTTCTGGTGACTGCTTTTTGTTGACAGGGTTCAGTGATTCAGTATTGGGTGATTTAGAGATTGATAATGCTAGTGTTGATTGATTGTGTGCTTCAATGATATTGATGGGTCCAGTATGAAAATTGGATGATACGTGGCCTTTAGATTATAGAGTTGTGCTTCAGTGTATCTAGTCTGAAAATTTATGAAATGTGGTACCTCGAGGAGAGAAGATTGTAGGCCGGTGCCTAAGTACTAGTATCTTAGCTAGTACAAGAACTATGGGGGTTGTAGCTCCCTTCCAGAAGAAGCTGGAGAACGAGAGAGGGTTGTAGCTCTCTGCAGGTTGCAGCCTGCGTACTGGTAAAGGACTGCACCAGTACATTGTAAAAGAAGTTTCTATTAAAGAAGATAGAAACAAATTGCAGCAGGTGGTTTTCACCCACATTGGGTTTCCACCTTATATCATGGTGTTCATGTGTGCTTCTTGTGTGTGATGATCTGTTATGTTTTACTGCTTCTGTTTACTGTTCATATGGTCAATGAAGTTCTGATGCATTAACTAAAGATCAGCATGTAATGGATTATCTGAATCATAAATAATCTGGATATACGGTCGCTGCTTTAGACACAGTTGCGTATACACACAGGTTCACTTAACTGAAGTAGTGTATATGTATCTAAGTATGGAATAGAAAAAGTTTTACTAATAATACTGATTCACCCCCCCCCCTCTCAGTATTATTTCCAACAAATGTCTTCCTATCATTAAGATCCATCTATGAACTCCCCCCCTCGCCCAAACACATGCTTATTGACCATGTATTTCAGCTTGGAGTACATGTGCATCCGCGTAGGTTGGGGCTCTTTTCCATAGGCTTGCATCCTCCTGGCCAGATGCACGCGCAAATCATCTGGTTCATTGTATTTGTCTGTCAGGCACATCCTAGGCTTCCCAAATCATGTGCGCATCATTCTCCTACATTCGCACCAGTCATCAAAGCTTCCTTTGTGCATACCCTACCATCTTGCAGGCGTAGTGCGCAGTACCCAATCCAAGGCCTAGAATCTGTTAGTGTCAGTCTTTTCATACTTCCATCAGGGATCAAAATCTGCTCTTTTGCATTTTCATAGTAGGAGTCCCATATTGTAAATTTTTCATCACTCCATTAGGTCATGATATATGGATCCACTTATGGTTGTTTTCTCAGACTTCAGCTCCTCCCTTATGGACTCTACTTGTTGATCCTCAATTTGTAGTCCATTTCATTAGGTCCTAGGGTTTGATTTTATTAGGTTTGGGCTTTCATTATCAAGGTCAAGAAACTTATTTTCAAATGTAAATAAAGGTTAGCAAGGGAATGAGGATGATCAATAATTCAAGCATGATGGCTTGGAAGTCATACCCTACTGAAAATATTGTTTTTGTAACCTAATCTAATTTTCACCTTAAAAACATGTTTTTGAGGTGAAAACAAAGTATTTTGAATTTGTTTATATTTCTTATGTAATTTTAAGTTTATATATGTAATAATGGTTCCCAGTTGCTCCTAAGTATTTGTTCCTACTGCCTAACAAAAAAGCACTACAAAATCAAGTCAGCATGAGCATTGATCCACCTGCAAAGACAAAATGAGAAAAGGCATTAAAAAACAGAGTTTTGAAAAAGACAAGGAACATTTGAAAGTGGGTTTTTCTAAAGTAAAAAATCAAATTTGTACTCATATATAAACCATCACATTCCATTTTCTAAGTCATTATGCTCATCTTGCAAGCAAATAAAGTACAAAGGTAAGAGTAAAAGGTGAAATTCAAGTGAGTTTGGGCAAAAGAAAATAGGCGTTTCACGTAGGGAGTAAGGCTTTGCCCTTCTGGAGAAAATAGGTCGGCGCTGCGCATAGGGGACAAGGCGTTGCGCGTAGAGTAGGGCGTTGCGCTCCTGGCGATTTTTAGGAGTTCAAATTTACAAAGGTGCTACGTGTTTGGGCGAAGGCACTGCATGTTGGGAAGTAAGCCACCAAATCATCCATAACACCAAAAAATTCACCAAATTCTCTGCTATTTCCTCTTTTACAAGTAAGTTGCCCTTCTCCACTTTATTTTTAGCTTGAACAATGAAAGTTATAGACATTTTATTCACACTTAAATTCAAACCCTAGTTTCTTCTACAAAACCCTAACTGCTTTGTTTCCCATCACCCATCAAACCCTCTTTACATCATTACCTGTCCCCTCATCCATATCCCCTCATTATATCCCTCATCCTAAAAACCCTTTCCCTCACTCTCATAATTCATATTTTGTCTAAAGATACCCTAAACACATCCCTACAATCCTAAAGACTCCCACTCATTCCCTTCAACCCTTTCTAAAGGTGTGCAACTAAAAAACCTTGTAAACATGGATAGAGAAGAGTATGAATATGAAGGGAAAAACACAGCTAGTGATAGTTCAGCAGATAGAGCTAGGTAGCATAAAAAACCTCATAAGGGAGGTATAATTACAAGAGAAGAGCCATCAAACCTTAGGGAATTGCAGGCTTCTCAGTTGGCTATTTCATATTTTAGATATCAAGGATGCTATGAGTTTTGTGAACAAGTGGAGAGAGTCCAATATCACCCAGAGCTCACCAGACTCTTTGTAGCTCATCTTCAAAACAATAAAGTGACTCTTGCTGGGATAACTTTCAAAGTGTCACCATCCATCATTTCAGATGCCACCGTGATTCCAAATGTTGGTGAAAAGTGGTATAAGATCCAAGATCTTGATGAACATTATTATGAGCCTTACATTAAACCTCAGTACAAAAATCAGGTGAAGAGGCTTTTTCCTTTCAAAATTCTTGAGAACAAGTATGTCCCCTTGATGAGAATCATCATCAAATATTTCACTTGTGAGGGAAGATTTTCCAGGTTGTACACTTACCACATCAGGCTCCTCATGCTTTTTACAAGGGTGAAGATGTTAAACCTCCCATACTTTTTGTTCAGAAACATTGAGAAAACGGATTATCTTGTGCAAAAGAAGCCATACCCTCAGCAAATGAGCATCATCTATCACTACTCCTTGATCAAAATTATTGTTCTTCATCATCTCAGTCTCCTTAACATCCCTTGGGAGACATTTATTGCTCATGACATGTTTAGGGGCCCCCATATTCCTCCATCAGTGTTTCAAGAAGCAGGTGGGCCTTTTAGTCATGTGGAAACGGGGAAAGAGATCAAGGAGACAAGAACTACTAAGGTACCAATTTACTTGACATATTAGAGAGGCACAAGGAGATTGTTTGCAGCTACTAGAAAATTGTTTGCTCCATAGGATGTGGAAGGGACCTTGCCTTCTTCATCAGCCCATAGGCAAATTCTAGCTCCATAGGATGTGGAAGGGGCTTTGTCTTCTTCATCGACACAACAGGTGCAGGTACAATAGTTGCACAAGGGAAAGGAAAAGATGCCAGAATATGATGAGGAGGAAAGGAACTTTGACTTGGCAGAACATGATGAATCTGAGCAGCATGACATTGAAGCCATTGACTTAGAGGCTCAGGAGAGGGAGACAATAAAAGACATTTACGAGAAAAGGAGGCTCAAGTGCAGGCTCTAATGGAAAACTTAGAGAAGGCCAAGTATGTGACCAAATATTTAGAGAAGAAAAAAAATAGTTGAGTGACAAACAAATCCTTGTAGAGCTATAAGTGCTCAAGGCAAAACGACAAAGTGACAAAGAAACACAAGTCACTTTGACCCCTCTTGAGCAAGATATGGAAAAGGACAGGGAGACTTGGCTTGAAAGAGTAAATCTACACTTTGAAGAGCTATTAAAGAAGGCCAACAGGGACAACTAGATGCTTCCACACATGGATTATCACTACAGGACCCACAAGGAGATTGTTTGCAGTTGCTAGGAAAGTGTTTGCTCCGCGAGATGTGGAAGGGACCTTGCCTTCTTCATCATCCCATAGGCAAATGCTGGTTCCACAATGTAGGTTTTAACCCCGTACAGAAATTACCTGCATACGAATTCTAAATCACAGGAAAAATAAAAATACGAGAGCATAACACATAAAACACATATACACAGAGATTTACCGCTGGATCCCAAAACCGAGACTACTAGCTTGATTTTTCATTATGTTCCTTTCAATGTTACAATACATATTTATACATGCCGAAGCATCCAATACCATGGACCGAAAACCATCGCGTCCAAAACCATAGGTAGGTTCGCCCAACCTAATATAGGGTCCAAAAAATTTTTTTCCCGGGGCGCTGCCCCAAACCCCGTAGAGGAGGGCTACCCGCCCCCTTCAAACCCCCCAAACAGGGGGGGTTACCCCCCCGCTGCATAATCAACACAATGAAGGGGGGGCTCCGCTCCCCCTCTAATCCCCCAGTTCACTACGTCAGTTAGTTGTGGAAAGAATATAACACAACCCAACACATTTCCTTTCCTTGGATGATACGCTTTGATTTGGTTTGCCTTGTTAACATGTGTTTCCCAGTAAAAGGGACAATAGTTAACCTGGCCTTGTCCTCTCCTTTGGAACAACAATCTTTTGTTTTTCCTTCTTCCTGCATAAGAAAATGACAATTATTAGTGTTTTTGTTTTGCACATTAATCTTACAGATTTTGTCACAATTCCTTATTATCTATGATGCAAAAGGTTTGTAAGTTCTAATGAAAAGATGCTGAAATAATCACCAAAAACATACCTTCATTAGTACTCCACACACCCCCCTTCTTAACCTTTTTCATGCCCTCATGAAAACATTGTAGTTGACATGTAAGGCAGTGAGAAAGTAGGCTAGAGATGGGATCTCATGTGGAGGTCTACAACCGTGATGCATAATTAGGTGTTCAAAAAAATGGCCTATCTGACCCTCAGGCATCTCGTACAGGGCTTGGTATCTAGGTGCAGGGTGCCAAATAATTTGACTCCAGAAGCTATATCCTAACCAGGATGGCCCTACTCTCAAAATGATTTCTCCATAGAGGTGCAAGCCGTTGGCGGCTAACTTAAAATTTTCATAATTAAATGGTTCCCTGAGTTGGATATTCAGATTAGAGATCTGATATCGAAATTTAGCTACATCAATGGAAAGGTCTTTAATAGTAAAAAAAATTATATTCCTTGCCGATTGATTGTTGCATGAATGGGTCCTAATGCTTCAATTACACCTGGAGTCCCCATGAGGTTCCTATGTTCCCTCCACAACTGCACTAGATTTCGAGGCTCAGCTCTTACCCACAAGTCTAATTTGTTTTCTTGTCTTTGGAAAGCATTATAGGCTTTGAACCATTTAATTTGATTAACCCCAAATGAAATAAATGCCTGCAATTGAATATCCCCAACAAAAGGGCTGGGGTTCTGCTCGGTCTCTTGGTCTAACACAAGGTTATGCAGATAGAATTCACACAGTAATCTTCGAACCTTTACCCCATAGTGCTTACAACAGTTTATAAAATCATCGATGGTATTAATTTGTATAGGGGCGTCTACTTTAACAGCCTTTATTTTCAATTGAAAATATCGTTCCATTAGAAACAAGGCATAATTCTTAGCAGGGGCTCTACATGCTAGGACGTCAGTGTACAAAGAGCATAAGGTATCCATCTACTTGATAACTATATCTAACCTACGAGTTACCTTCGCGACTTTTTCTTCCTCCTTTCGCCATCCTTCAAAGGCCTGAATTTCGGATAAATTGACGTTCCTTAGCTACTGCTGTAGTTATTCATACCTTTCTCGAGGAACCATTTGTTCTATGAGTTTTTTTGCTACTTGCTGAGCTTGCATCAAACCCTCTCATAGGGTTACTATCCTCGGATCACTATCCCACATGGCATTGGTGAGCGAGAGGTTCACTTGAATCTTCCTATTGCGTTGTCTTGCATTCATAGTCTGCATCCTTTCAGAGGGTTGTGCCTCCATCTGAACTTCTTTGTCACTGGTCAATATATCGTCCATTTGTACTTCAATATGAGCAACAGTAGAATGTTGTTCCTTTTACTTTTGAACGACAGTCTGCTCGTGAGTAACAGACTGTTTTTCAACGACGGTTTGAACAGCAAGCTGCTCTTCATCAGCAATTTGAACAACAGACTGTTCCTTAGCAGGATTTTGAATAGCAAGCTGAAAAAGGGTCTTTCGAACCTTTTTCTTGGGGGGTTTCACCGGAGTAGCTGCATGTGTTTCACCAGAAGTTCTCTTTGTTCTCTTTCTTATCCTCAAAATCCTAATTTGCTGCCGAAGTCAAGCTATCACATTTAGTAACCTTTGTTGTTCTTTTTGTAATTGTTTGATTTCTTCTGCTTCCTTCGAAGGAACAACTGTCTATTTACTCAGGCCTGGACTGCTATCCTAGCCAATTCCCTAGTTTTCCTCTTGGGGTGCTCCTTCAATGTTTTGTTCGAGTTGCTCAGAGGCAAGAACCCTAGATGGTTTTGTTACTTCCTGGGTGACTTCTTTTTCCGCCTCCTCTTCTTCCAGAATTTCTTCTGGTGTAGTCTGGCTAGGAACCGCTTGTTCCTCCTCTGTATCACTTATTTCTCCTGTCATACTTTCATCATGAACAAGTTGATTCTCCTTTTCTACCTCCTCATCATGTAATTCTTCGAGTGCATTTTTATCCTGAGTAGAGTGTTCTTTTGGTTCTTCTTCAGCATGGAGATCTGGTGGGCTAAGAGGTTGGCTATATTTGCCCATATTGGCCAAAATTTTGGCCAATTCATCTTCTCCCAATGGATTCTTCAATGTGTTGCGTTCATGTTGTTCTGTTTCCTCCTCCTGATCAAGTTGCTCGATTTCTTCCTCCATTTCTCCTTCCTCATTTCCTTGCATTCCTTTCTCATTTTCTTCTCCTTCTAATTGTGGGGGTTGCTCCTCCCCTGAATCGTTTATCTCTACTGGCTGGCTGGTATCTCCTTGGGAATTGTCCAGCCTCCCTTTAATCCGTGCTAATCAGACTGATTTCCTTCATTTTTTTGGATGCTCTGGTGTATTGGTGGCATGTTTATGCTTTGGGGATGGCGTGGTCAATCCCCTGTCTATTATGGAAATTAGCTCTTCCTAGTTGCTCTGCTGCTGGGTAAGGCTATGGCTAACTATTAACCGTATCAACCCATGGTGATTGACGACTGATTCTACATGCTATGCCTTTTTCATACTTTGTGCAACATCATGAAGTAAAAAATTTAAGAATGTAGGTAAATTTACAAAGCATTTCTACTTTAATACAACTAAAAGTTTAAGGTGTCGTGGTCTTACCACGTCTTTCCTGCCTTCACAGGTGATGTAGCTATGAATAATCTTTTCCAATTCTGCCCATGGCTCTCCTAATGCTACATGTAGAACCCCTTTTCCTCTAATTGTCAGGTTATAGCCTTCATCCTGAAAGGTTTTTATGATTTTCTTCAACCTCTCCTTCTTTAACGTCCATACGAGTCCGACAGCTGGCAGTCCCAAGACTTCTGAAATTATGTCATCAGTGACTACTATATGTGTCCCCCTTACTGTGGAGTGGTCTTCTTGCAAATTCTGCAAGAATTCAATTGCTACTATCTCATTGGATTCCTGCAACCGATTGATATAAGTTAACCAACCTGCTCTTGCCAGAATTTCTCGTGCATCAGTGGAGACTGTCAATTCCTGTGGTTCTCTCTGAATTGATCTTCCTCCCATGTTTTTGATTTCACTGTAAAACCTCAGAATTGACAATGGAACAACAAGCTGTTCACACTATTAAAACACAGAGAAACTAACAGACGTAGGACTCGCTCAAAATCTAAAGGGCTTTACTAATGCCGCAGAGCATACTATGGAAATGGCTTAGGAACAACAAGCCATGCAAAAATAAAAAAAATAGTATACTGTTGAGTCGTGCTATTCCAAGTATGCAATTTCCCAAATAGTGGTTTGACACGTAATTCAGCAAATAATGAGGTTAACCTCCCCCCCCCGCAATGTGATAGGTCGTCCCCGGCCATCAAATATAGGAGCGGCGTGTCGATCTGCCCTGGATTAGAGTCATAAAGGAACAACGTATGGCAACATGCCATGTTTACAAAAATAGCTGGTTACCGAAATTGAGGTGCATACTCGGATCGTTTAACAAGTAAGAGATTGTTGTGATATGATGCGAGGTGGGGAGGATAGGACAGCTGCCATGCACACAGAGTCTTATGCAGTCATTGTCAACTTTTCTATCATGATTGGTGATAATAGATTACATGTGTTTGCATGGTTCGGGAAATAAGATACATACTTCTTATGTGAGTTATTACTAAGGTATAAGAAACAGAAGGATGTTAATAATTACCTATTGGTGTAAGTAGTGTGACTTCAATACCATTAATAGAGCTATGCTACCAACAGGTGTCCATAACCTTGGCAGAGTTGTTTGTTTCACCCATGGAACCATGATCCTTTGTGTATGCTTAGGAAATGTTATGTGATGTCAAAATGTAGGCCATTATGCTGGCTTGGTGACCAAATAGTCATAATGCCATTCATGAGGAAGGAGTGAAAGGTGGTCAGGTTGGCTCGTGATAAGACCTCCTGTTCCGAGGGCTCTTTATTTTGATGTGCCTTTTGGACCATATCCCTAGTGTGGTTGCCATAGTGGGAATGCCACTTCACTTTCTTCCCCATGATCATGGTAGGCTGGCTCTTAATGAGACCCCCTATCCTGCATTTGACAACTTATTAAAACATAATTTTTCGTTTCCCTTTTTCTTTTTTCTTTCATCAAGTACTTTCCCATTTATACACAAAGGGTGGTTCAACACTCTTTAAGAGTAGGAATGGTTGAAGAAGTCTTAACATCTCAATAGGAACGTATAAACCCTTTGTTCTTATTCCTAAATAATAATCAAAGAAATTTGTGAAAATTTAAAAGGAACCAACATGATAAAGATAACCAATCAGATCAGAATTAGTGGAATAATGACAGCAAGGATAATGGGTAAGTGTGTCCTTTCCTCTGCCCCCTTACCAATTCAGAGCAAGTTCCTATAAAAATAGTGATTTTATAGTTTACTGATTTCAGTATGTTGTGATTTTGTATCCATTGCATAAGTGCATAGCTATGTTCCAAACGACTTGAAATAGTAGGAACAGTAAGCATCCTTAAATTAGAACAACAAGGAAAGAAAAAATGAATACGAGGATGTGGTTATTGCAAAAAGGAAGAGCAAAAGAATACAAGTGGTGTTCCTTTTGGAAAAGGAACAACAAAAAATGTGAGTGCCATTCCTTTGAGAAAGGAATGACAAGAATCGAAAGTGTTGTTCTTTTGAAAAAGAAATAGCAAAAAATCAAAAATGTTTTTCCTTTGAAAAAGGAACAGCAGAAAGCACTAATGTCGTTCCTTTGGAAAAGGAACAACAAAAACCTGAAAGTGTTATTCCCTTTGGAAGAGGAATAGCAAAAACCAAAAAAATGTTGTTCCTTCGGAAAACGAACAACAAACACACCGATGTCGTTCTTTTGAAAAAGGAACAATAAGAATTGCCAATGTCGTTCCTTTGGAAAAGGAATAGAAAAAATAAAAAATGTGGTTCCTTTGGAAGAGGAACACTAGAAAACACCAGTGTTGTTCCTTTGGAAAAGGAACGACCAAACATCGCAAATGTTGTTCCTTTGGAAAAGGAATAGCAGAAAATAAAAAATGTCATTCCTTTGAAAAAGGAACAGAAACCGTCCAAAATGTCATTCCTTTAGAAAAGGAACAACAAAAAAGGAAAAGTGTCGTTCCTTTGGAAAAGGGAACAGCAGAAACACAAGATAAAAAGAGCAGCAAAATGAACGACTAATTCAAAAGGTGCTGTCCCTTTTGAAAAGGAACAACAGAACAAAAATGCTGCCCTTTAGGAAAAGGAACAACAAAAATAACAAAACTACTGCTGCTTTGAAAAGTAACAACAAAGTGCTAAAAAAAAGATGTACAAAAATGATTTAACAAAACAAAGAGATTATGTAAAAAGATTAAAAAGAGATGAATTACTTAATGAATCACAGGTGAGGAAGATTTCTCTCCCTCCCCCAAAATTTCAATATCAGAGTCTTCGCGTAGTTGCTGGCAGAAGGATTCTCGAGTAAGTGGTTTGTGATAAAGGCATATCCAGAACTGTCAATAGTGATTAGAGTAAGAGTACCATTATCATGTACCTTCTGGATTTCGTATGGCTCGAGCCAGCGAGTTTGAAGTTTCTCGAGAAAGTCTTGAAACCTGGAATCGTACAAAAGTGCCCAGTCTCCTTCGTGGAAGACTTTATTTTTTATGAGAGCATCATGCCATTTAGCTCGCTGCTGTTGAATCCGTGCAGTATTTTGAAGTGCAGAAGCCTGATTTCATCTAGCTCATTGATCTGTTGTAATCAATTAATCTGTGCCTCGGTTAGATCTAAGCCAACTTCCTGTGTTGTTCGCAATGTTTGGATTTCGAATTCTATGGGGAAGATGGGTTGTTTTCCAAACACTAATTGATAAGGTGAGTAACTAGTGGTACTTCTCCATGTTGTTCTGTAAGCACACAATGCTTCTGGTAGTTTGGCAGCCCAATCACGTCTAAGTGATGCAATGGTTTTTGTTAGGATTGCTTCTATTATTTTATTGTTGCTTTCTACTTGACCATTTGCCTGTGGGTAGTATGGAGTAGTGATTTTGTGTTGGATATGATAGTTTTTGAGTGTTGTAGCTATTTTGTTCCTAGCAAACTGTGGTCCACCATCCGTAATTATATATCTTGGAAGGCCATAGCACACAAATATATGGAACTGGAACTGTATGACAGAATCCTCTGTAGCTCTCAGCAATGCCTCTGCTTCAACCCTTTTGGTGACATATTTTGTTGCCACCAAAATATATGTTTTCTGGTTCGAGGATGGGTTAATTGGTCCAACGAAATCAAGGGCCCATCGTTTAAATGGTTCAATGACTAGCTGTGGGTTCAGGGGCATTTCATAGGACTGACCAGGGCGTCTTGCTCTCTGGCAACTGTCATAGGCTTGGACGAATTTTTTGCATCTTTAAAAATTGTGGGCCAATAATACCCTGTTTGCAGCACTTTATGTCCAGTTTCACGACCGGTGAAATGTCTTCCACATGGTCCATCATGGCAAGCATTTAAAATGTCAAAGATTTCATCCTCACGAATGCATCTCTTGATATGCATATCTACCCTTGTGTGAAACAGGTAGCCCCCAATCCAAGAAAATCGAGCGCTCCGCTGAACAATCTATTTTCACTCATTGGGGTTTATATGTTTTGGTAATTTACCTACTACTAGGTAATTGGCAACATAAGTATACCAGGGTGTTTTAACAACAATAGCAAACAAATGTTCATCTGGAAATTGGTCTTCAACTGCTGCTGCATCGATTGGCTTTGGCATTCATGAGAGAAAATCAGCTACCAGATTCTCTTTTCCAGGATGATCCTTGATTGTAATATCAAATTCCTGCAATAAAATTAGCCATCTAGTTATTCTGCCATTTGTGATAGGCTTGTTTGCTAAATATTTTATGGTAGAATGATCTGTATACAAAATAACAGGATATCCAGTAATGTAATGCTTGAACTTATTGATAGCATGTATTACAGCTAGAAATTCTTTTTCAGTAACAATATAATTCAATTCAGCAGGAGATAAATTTTCGCTAATGTAATAAATTGCATATGGTTTTTTATCCTCTTCTTGCCCAAGGACTGCTCCAATGGCTGTATCTGAGGCATCTGATGATATCTGAAATGGCAAATCCCAACTGGGTCCTCGAAGGACTGGGGCTATGGACACAAACTTCTTCAGATCCTGGAAAGCATGTTCACATTTTTTTGTCCAAAGAAAGTCAATATTCCCTGTTAGAGCGTACAGAGGTGCAAAAATATACGAAAAATGTTCTATAAACCTCCAATAATAACCAGAAAATCCAAGAAAATTGTGTACCTTCGTTTGAGTGGTAGGAGTAGGAATAAGAAAAATTATTTGAATTTTGGTTGGGTCTAACTGAATTCCAGCTGTTGAAATATAGTGCCCTAGAATAAGTCCTTCAGTCATCATCATATAGCATTTTTCGTGACTTAAACAAAGTTTGGTAGCAATGCAGCGTTGTAGGACTTTTTCTAGTGTGTGCAATGCTAGATCAAAATCATCTCCGTATGGTGTAAATTCATCCATATATACTTCAAGTCCTTCATTTATTAGGTCTGCAAAAATGCTGAGGATAGCCCTTTGGAATGTGGCAGGAGCATTGCATAAGCCAAAAGGTAGAACTCTGTAGGAAAATGTTCCCCAAGGACAAGTAAAATTGGTTTTGTCTTAGTCTTCAGGGGCAATCTAGATCTGATTATATCCACTTAAGCCATCTAGGAAGGAAAATAATTTTTTTCCTGCCAAAATGTCTAATACTTGATCGATGAATGGGAGAGGGAAGTGGTCTTTTTGTGTTGCTTTATTTAGTTCTTTGTAATCGACACAAATTCTCCATTTCCCATTCTTTTTTGGTACCACCACAAGTGGAGAGACCTATTTACTATCAGAGATAGGGTAAATGAAATTGACATCTAAAAGTTTTTGCAGTTCAGCTTTTACCACTTCTTTTAAATGGGGATTAAGTCTCCTTTGAGGCTGGGGAATAGGTCTCGCATATTTTTCTATGTAAATGTGGTGTGTACATAATTGGGGATCAATTCCTTTCATATCAGGATAGTCCCATGCAAATGCTTCTTTATATCTCCTCAATAATTGGATGAGCTTCGTTTCTTGTTAAGAGGTGAGGTTGGCATTAATGTTTAAGGTTTTTCCTGGTTCAATTTCCACAGTTTTACTATTTGCAACAGAGGTAACAGGTATTGTTTGATCATGTGTATCTTTAAGAGGATCTTCTTCTAATTCATTATCGAATGTTGCCTCTATCATGTGACATTGTATATGGGATCTAAGTTTAGTTTGACTAATAAAATTATTAATGGCATCATCTTCTATTTGGTCCTTGAAATCAAGTGCCTCTTGTATAGTTAATGGAGATCTAATGTTGTTAGTAAGGTATGATACAGGGTTCCTATTAGTTTTCATTATTGTGACACTTGGCTGCGCTGGAGGATATAAAGCTAAGTGCTTGATATTTGCTCCTCTGGTTATGGTCATATTATGTTATATACCTAGGGGGTATAATATGGGGTACCAAGGGAGGTACCCATGGTAATAATGTAATAATGGGATGGGCCATAGTAATAAATAAGGTGGTTAACC
>APFE030853639.1:195426-205569 GCA_000404065.3 Pinus taeda | reverse complement strand
GCCTCCTGGAATGCGGCTGGAGGATGTTCCAGAGGGAATGGAGATAACATGGGTACCTCTGGACAAGCTCACAGACTATCAGCCGGACAATGACAATTGAATGGGCTCCTGCGAGTTTTTTGAAGGTATGTGGACAAACTGCTGGAAAAATCCTAATATTACAATAGTCGAGTTTTGTGATTTTGTCTGGTCCGGGACATGTTTATGCTTGTCGGAGCTTGCTCAGCGGGGTGGGGAATTCTGCTATTTTGTTTCTGTTCGGTCAGCTGCAACAAGTTGGATAGGGTCGGGTAGCAGTTTTGGTCATGGCTGCACAGTCATTTTGGGAGCAGTTCAGCGCCCCAACCTGGATATGGTAGCCGGTTTAAAAGATTGCGTAACTCAGGGATTACAGTCTATGTTCTATCTCCTATGTTATGAACCATATTTTTGTAATGTCTTCACTGTAAGAGGCTCAAGCCTTAATGGCAAAGCCAGTCTGGATGTCAGGTTGATAGAGAGCTGCACAGTCTCTTGGCGCTCTCAGAGGTCTCGCCCTCTTGTAAATATTTTTTCTTTTTAATATAAATTAGCTTAGCCTTTGCGTAGAAAAAAAAAAAGTATATTGTAATTTTAATTATATTTTATACCATCATTAGTAATAATTTTATGTAGGGTTATATTATAGAATTGGATGATTAATTTAAGTCGTTGGATTAGATTCTTTTTTCCTTTGAATTATATTTTAGAATGATTAAATTAAAGTTGTTTGATTAGATTCTCTTTTACTTTTTTTTTATCATTATAAAGATTTTTCATTTATTCTTGATGATTTGAATAAAATGCTTAAATGAATATAAGGTTAGTTTAGTACAAAGGAAGATCATGGAGGTCAAGTCAAGTCAAGTCAAGGGATAAGAGGGTAGGGGGAACATTTAAGGGAAGGCAGAATTAGAGGTAAGATTCAGGATCCAATTATCACTAATTCTCCAACCATCATCGCGGTTAAGGTTGTTAGGGTTTTTACCTATTTCGAGAGCTTTTTTGAATTTCCTATGGTGTTAATGATCAATTTTGGCCACAACACAAGAGTTTTCAATAAAAATATGATGATTGGTTATATTGGAGTTCTCAACTAAAGCTTAGGTTTTCGAATGGTTATGCTTAATGTCATCTACATGCTCTTGTATCCTAGTTGAGATTGATCAACCGGTCTCACCAATGTAGGTCTTTCTACAAGAACAAGGCACTGGGTAAACCCCTTTATGGAACTTAGGATCAATGGTATCTTTAACTGATTTTAAGCATCTACTAAAGGTGTCATAGGTTTAAAGGTAGTTTTTATGTTGTTCTTCTTTAAAATATACAAAATTTTATCAGTGGTACCCAATATGTAGGGGAGGTTGACCTTGCCAATGCATTCATCCATAGGTTGTTTGTTTTTAGGATTCTCATCCTTCTCGAAAGATTTGATTCTTTGGCATATTCTATATCTATTATTTTCAAAAACACCCATAAGATGGTTCTTCTCTTGTTCAAAATGATATTGATTTGAAATCCGAACAGCCCCGGTAGCAAGAGTGTTGAGAACCCCCAGTTTTTGAGAAGGATGATGTTGTGAGTTGGCATGAAGGTAATGTTCTGTGTGGGTTTTCTTACGATACACTTGGTGAGATATTGAGACATCTTGGTTTCTTTTGATTAGGATGTAAAGAGTGGGAAGGCTCCCATTCTCCTCCACTTCCATAGTAAATTGGATAGAATTAGATTGATTGTTTAGGTGTTTGAGGAAAATGTCTAGTTTTTCTTTCCCATGGGGCCAAATAATGTAGGTATCATCAACAAATATTTACCAAAGCTTAGGTTTCAATGGAGAAGATTCAATGGCATTAGTTTCAAAATGTTCCATAGATATATTGGCAATGATGGGAGATAGAGGTGATCCCATGGCTACACTGCAAGTCTGCTCATATATATCATATTTATAACTGAAGAAGGTTGATCTCAGGTAGACTTCTACCAGTTTAGCTATGTCAGGGTGAATAAGTTTTTGGATTACCTCCATGGCTTCACCTGTGGGAATATTGATGTGGAGTGATTTGACATCAAAACTCACCAAGATGTCCTTCTGGTTAAGTTTTATTTGCTTGATTTCATTAATGAAGTGATTGGAATCTTTGACGAAGGAACTGGTCTTACCCACCAATGGTGTTGACAATGGGTCTTATGGGGATATCTTCTTTGTGAATTTTGGGGGCTCCATAAACCCCAGGGGTGTAGGGATTAGTTTCAATAAGATTCTTCATGTTGTGTTCTTTGCTAGAATTTATTAAGTTACTAATGACCTTCGATATCTTTTTTATGGGATTCCTTTTTAATTTGATGTAATAGCCTCTATTATTTAGGTGGTCTAGCATTTTCTCATTGCAATCCTTTGTGGTCATTATAACACTCGCACCACCTTTGTCAGCTTTCAATACCACAATATTAGGGTTTTGGTTAAGGGTCTTAAGAGCAAGATATTCATGTTTGAAAAAGCTACTTTTGGGAGGTTTGGCTTTTCAGAGGATGATGGAGAAATCCTGTCTAACAATTTCTTTAATGTTGTCTGGTAAATCCTTTAAAATCCCATACTCAATGTTGCATAGAATGTCTTCTTTATGGATGGTGCATGGAGACATGGCAAAATTCAGACTTCTTTCATGCAGAACTAACATGATTTGGTCAATCTAGGTGCTGGATAGATTTATTATATGCTTACTTGTTTTCTCAGAATACGCTGATGTTGTCCCCTTCTCATGAACATGGATTGATGTCTCAATCTTCGTGAATCCAATGGATCCAACCTCAGCTTGGGGTGATG
The DNA here is from genome assembly GCA_000404065.3 of Pinus taeda. Classification (NCBI taxonomy): domain Eukaryota; kingdom Viridiplantae; phylum Streptophyta; class Pinopsida; order Pinales; family Pinaceae; genus Pinus; species Pinus taeda. The sequence goes on along the minus strand of APFE030853639.1, from coordinate 202,727 downwards.
TTATAGACCTATTGTGTTCCCCATTAATTGACATATTTGTTCTCACCTTCATGTAATCATTGTTCAATATCGAATGAGACATCGAAGATTGTGAGTTAATGTCTTCAGTTGTTCTCATCTTCCTCCAGTTGTTGTCCATTATTGAATGAGACATATCAGTTTGGGGTAAGTTAATGTATTTGTTGTATTTGCTGGAATCATTGTTTGTTGGAGTTTTTATCATCCCAGCCCCACTATCTATTATCGAACACGAGTTCAAATCCCAAACACTTTCCATACATTCACAATCCGTGTTAGGTTTCTGTACATTCCCATCACTAACTATGCATGCGGATTCTATAAGCACTTTAGCTTTCATATTGACTTGAGGAGTAGTGTTAATTTCCATGCTATCTCTCAAAGTCTTTTCATCCTTTTTTGAAGCCAAAACTACCTCCGTAAACCCACAATCCGAATTATGTTTTTGTATAGTCCAATCACTAACTACACATGTAGATTCTATCAATGTTATAGCTTTCGTATTGACTTGAGGAACAATTTTAATTTCTCCATTGTCCCTGGAAGCCTTGTCATCGCTGTTTGAAGCCAAAACGACCTCCATACACCCACAAACCTGCCTTGTATTTTTTTATATATTCCTGACACTAACCACGCATTATGGAGAAACGAATTATGTAGTAGCATCATTCATTACAGTTTCCCCCATCGAGCCAATGATGTTCAACTATGCTTGAAACAACTCAATAATGGTCAAACATTGTCACCATAATAACCATGGACACCATGATAATCCATTTTGGTTAGAATGGTTAGAATGATTGATCTATAAATTGTCGTGGATATTTCACTGGACAATTATTCACAACATATCTAATAATATTATATAAAAAATATGAGATTCTACAATAGTATAGTTTTATTAAACTTCTAGATATATAAATTTAACTCTAATTAATGCATGCATGTGAATGAAAATAATGGAGAATAGTAGAGAATGACAAAATAAGCTCACACACACACATAAACATAAGATATGATTTGGAAAACCCTCTAGGGAGAAAGGGAGAAAACCAACTAGAAGGTGAGGCCACTTCACTCTCTTCTTTGTCTGGAAAATAAGGTTACAGGTACAAAGATGTAATTCATGTGGCTCATGGGATTGATCTGAAATGACCATATACTAAAAATTGATGTAGAATTGCTTAGTCATTAATGAGTTTAAATGTTAATTGAAAGCGCGGAAATCAAAGAAAAGTGCTTGAATTGATCACTTTATGACAACTGATGAACCATGATTAAGGTGAAAAACAAAAATGAAAACAGCGAAAACATAAATATGCCAGACAACAATATTGATTATGGAGTTCGTCCCTAATGGACTGCCTCTTCGGGGTCCGCTTTCAAGATGGAAGATCGTTTTATTAAGAATGAGAAGGAGTCGATTACATAGTGATTTAGTCAGAATGGACTTGCACACATGTAATTTTGACCTCTGTTATTAGATAGCCCTCTGAACCAGCTTTCCATTGCCGCTTAAGGTTTCCAAATCTGACTCCCAATGCTCCTGAAACACTAAAAACAAAATCGCCTCTCTCCCTCCAGAACCTGCATACAAAAGCTAAAAACCACTCCCCCTGTTCTTCATGCACAAATCTTCCTTTTATAAGCTTGTAGATGCATCAAAACCTCCTCTGACTACATTTTAGGTGAATTTGGTTGCAAACTAATGGTTTAGAAACTCGGTCCTGTGACAAGGAAGCACCTAGGCTAGGATTCCATGGGCACCGAATTAGTTTGTTAACCAAAAAAACCATTTTCAACCCAAAATAAACTTTGAGATAGCCCAAAAGAATTAGCTGGCAGCTAATCGGGTGAATGAAGTGCTAACAGTGCATGTGATTATTGTACAAACCATGGTTAGGGCTCTGGCAGTTCCAGCAACTGTTTGTCGACTGCCTAGTCTACCGTAATGTGTTCACATGTCTGCAGGTAGGATGTTGCGGTTAGAATACTGGTTGCTAACTCTGACGGCCAACCTCTATCTGTTCACATGACACACAGTTCCAACACGGTGAATGTTATGGTTCCCAAGCCCAACGGTCTTCAACTGCCCGCTCACATGGCATAGTCCTCCGTTGTAATTACAGTCAACGGTTTAGGAATGGTGACTTAGTCTATGATTAAACTTTGATAGTTTATTACCCTTGCCACATGGCTCTCCAACACAGTTACGGTAGGCCCTCCCCACGTGGTTAACTCTTGACTGCAGTTAACTAACATCTGCTCACATGTAACGGGGTTCTAACGCAGTTTGCCTCCACAGTTTAGGTTGTGTATTTGTTATTGTAATGTTAATTTATTGTTTTATGCATAGTTATTAGGCTAAGAGGGGTTTAAAGCTATGTTTGTAATGTATTTAATACATAGTTTAATGTATTAGGGTTTGAATTTTTTAGCATAGGTTTTGACACATGGTTTGTAGCTTACGGAATGGTGTAGGATTTAGATATTTAGAACTAGCATTAGGTTCTTTGGGTCGTAGATGTAGGATTAGGCTTTTAGGTCTAGAATATTAGAAACCCTTTTACAATATTTCGTCACAATGTAACGTAAAACCACATGCGATGACAAAATCAACGCACATTGTTGACTCTAGCAGTCTTTGCAATGACAACCCGAATGATGAACCTTTTCCACAGATGACACATCAAAACTCTGCGATGGATGATACAACCATGTCGACACCAATCTTGTTTGTCGAATGATAAAACACATGTCATCGACCAATCCTGGCAGAACTATCGATGAACATAAATCGACATCCAGGTACAACACCACATCAACTGAATGCTATGAAAAACTACGAACATTACCTAAATAACCTGATCATAACCAACAATGTCAGAACTGAACTAAAGTGACGACGACTTTGAACGATACCCATGAACACTAATGATGACACTTTGAGCACCTGTGCAATTGGATCGACAGATCCTCCTGGATCAGGGATGCTACAGTGCACAGATCCTCTCTGTGTGCTCTACCTCCTATCTCTCCTAACTATCTTTGCTAAATTATGAAACAAAATTCTCTCGAAAGAATGTAATGCCTCTTCGTCTCAGTGGCCTAGTTATAACACATCCCGATAGCCTACTAGTGGTTAAGTTTGACAACATCAACTCTTAACTAGAGTTACAATATAGACTCTTCTAGAGTATTTTATATCACAAAAATGTGGCTAGCCCATTTTTCATGAATAATGGGGGATGATGCTACATCCTCCCGAATTATAGGTGTGAAAATAGGAAGGTCAAATTCTTAATGGCATGAATTTTGCATACCAACTTCGTTTGACGTGATTCTTGCATTGTTGGAATTATATTTGTGTAGAACAACATGAAAAGATGGTTTTTTAAAGCAGGAAACTGTTACTGCCAAAAAGTGTCATTTAATGCCATAAAATACTCTTGGAAGGTTTCAGACCTTATTTTTCCAAACTGGGTCCCACTGGTAAAAGCAGTCCCATGAGCTGATTTCTCCACTTTTTCCAATCCAAATGCATCAAGATGGATGAAAAATAATATAATTATGCAATCTAGATCACACCTCCCCATTTTGCAAGGCTTTTCGTCCCCAAAACATTCTACTAAATGAAGTGAGGAAATTTTTCCTTCACCCTCTCTTTGGTGTACCATTTAGCTTTTCTTGGAAGTTGTCCCTTCAACCCAATCTGAAAAATTTCATGATGTCGATGTCTTGTATTTATATAAATCTTCTATAAAACTATATATTTTGTCAAGTCTTATTGAGCATACGGTGCCAAATCCTCCACAGAAAGTAGGACATGATCCTCTTCTTGATCTAGCATGGAAGCCTCATAAAGTTTCAAATTCTCTACATTCACAACTAAGTAAATGTGCATATATGGTGGGACACTGAGTCGATAGACATTATCACCCACATTTTTGAGTATCTTAAAGGGACCATACCTTAGAGCCTTGATTTTATTGCTAGACCCCTGCAACCTCTGCTTGTTCAATGGTAACCATACTTTGTCTCCCACCTTGAATGATTTCTTTGTTCTGTGTAAATCATGCCAGGAATTATAGTTCTACTAAGACTTCTACACTATTTATTGTAACTATAGATGGATCTGCCTAATATTCTCTAAAAAAAAATCATCCCTAAAAGCATATCTTGTAATATCTTCCCTCACTCCTCCTTGCTTCCCATATGCAATGTCTAATGGTGAAGGCAAAAAATATTCAAAACAAGTTTCAAATGGTGACTTTCCTGTAGAAGTGTGGACTAATTTATTGTAAGAAAATTGCATATAAACTAGATTTTCATCCCAGGTCTTCGAATGCTTTTGCTTGTATCCACATAGAAGTTGCACCAAAGTCCTCTTGACTACTTCTGTCTATGGATGGAATGTTGTCGATTTCTTCAACTTTGTGTCCATTTTCTCCCACAATATAATCTAGAATGCACTAAGAAATCTTGTATCCCTTTATAAAACAATGCTCCTTGGTATCCCAAAGTGAACCCAGACCTGTCCAAATAACAAGTTTGTTGCTTCTTTCCCATTGATGGTCTTTCTACAATGCATCAGAACACACATCTTACTGAACCTGTCAACTACCATGAATAGGTAGTCATGTACCTTCGTAGTTGTTGGTAAAACTTCCACAAAGTCCATGGAAATTATTTCCCAAGGACGAGTAGGTACATGTAAGGGATTATATAGACCCTGTTTCCTATTTCTAGGCTTGTTGGTGCAACAATTCATGCATCCTCTTATGAACCTAGCTACTTGGTCTTGCATCTTGGGCCAATACACATACTCCTATAAGTTAGCCACAATCTTCCGTACACCAAATTTCCCTACAACCTTGGAGGTGTGTTCCTCTTTAATCATCTACAATCACTCACCTTTAAGAGCACATATTTTATCTAGCCTGTAGAGTAACCCATCCTTGATATGGTAGTCAATGGTGTTGTCGCCATCATGTACATGACTTTGACATTACAACTATTTATACACCTCCTTTAAGTCCTCATCCTATGAATATGCTTCCCTCTATGCATCATGGTTGAATGGCGACATGGGCAGAAGAGTACCTAAAGATATAATCTTTGATGTGGGTGGCCTTGAAAGCATGTCAAGCAACTTATTTATGTTTCCCTTCTATTAGTTGATCATCAAATGAAAATGCTGTAAAAATCCCTATCCACTTGTAATGCCTAATATGTTGTATCTTACTCTGGGCTTGCAAGTACTATAACAATTGGTGATCTATGTGGATTATTTTCTCCTTTCCCATCAGATAATGCTTCAACTTCTTCGCATATTACACCATGGCATAGAGCTCCTTTTTGTAGGTATGGTAGTTAAGGACTGCCCCATGAAATGCTTCAGAATGGTAGCATACAAGCCTTCATTCTTGCATCAAGACAACTCCCATAAATTACCCACTTGCATCTTTCTCCACTTCAAAGGGTCGTTGCAAGTTTGGTAATGCAAAAACTGGTGCTTCATTGATCTTATTTAACTCCTTGAAAGCCCTATGTTGACCTTTTCCCCACTGGAAACTCTTGCCACATCTTTTTATGGCATGGAGTGGTGTTGCTCTCACTGAAAATGAGGCTATGAATTTCCTTAAGTACTCTATTGCGCCAATGAAACTCCTGACCTCAGAAAAATTAGTAGGCACTGACCATTTCATGATGGTATCCATCTTAGAAGGGTCTATCTTCAACTCTCCTCCAGCGATCACATACCCCAGATACACCAAGGATTGTCATGCAAACTCTGACTTATTGATATTTGCTAGCAATTGATGCTTCTTCAATGTTTCCAACACTTGCGTCAAATGTGAAATATTCTCCTCTAAGGTAGCAATATATACCAGTATATCATCCAAATAGAAAATAAAAAATGAATCTATAAAAGGGTATAGTACATCATTCATTAATCTCATAAATGTAGCTGGTACATTACATAGGCCAAATGGCATGACTAGGTACTCATACAAACCTTGTATGGTTTTGAAGGAAGTCTTCCAAGTATCTTCTTCTTTGACTCGAACTTGGTGATATCCAGACTTCAAGTCTAGCTTGGTGAAGTATTTTGCTTGTTGCAACTGATCCAAAAAATCATCTATCTTAGGCAAGAGGTATATTTTCTTGAGCGTGATTTTGTTCAACGCCCTGTAACCTATACACATCCCCAAGTCCCATCCTTATTTGGCACAATAAGGATGGGTGACCCACATGGTGATGTACTCGGTTGAATGACACCTTATTCCAATAGTTGTTGCAACTGTTTCTTCAACTCACTTGCTTCTATAATAGATTACCTATACAACCCAATATTTGACAATGGGAGTTTGGTAATACTTAGATCTTGTGCTCCACTTCTCTTGTAGGTGGTAACCCTTTAGTCTCTTAGAACACATCCTTGTATGCCTGTAACAACTCCTCTAATTATTGTTTATGTTTCTTAGTACACCCCTCCATGGATGTTTTTTCCTCTTATTGAATCATGTTTAGACAAACTTTCTCTTAAAAATACTAAAACGTACTTCTTACTAGAACTGATCAATTTCTTGGCTTGGTTGGCACTCTGCTAATTTTAGGTCCTTGTGCTTGGTTGACCAAAACTTTGATTGAAAATAACTTCTACATACAAATTTTGATTGAGGGGTTGTCTGTGTCGTTGGAAAGGCTATGATGAACTCTTCAATCCGATCCTAGTTTCATTGTGATACGAGGACTTCAAATTTTGGGCCATTAGGGATCCACCTGGATCATAGATGTATGTGTCAATGATCAAATTTAGAATATTGTGTGGGCATAATAACAACCTCTAGTGCCAACAAAGAAGATTGATTCAATACTAGACAAAAGAGTGGCTAAGAGTATTAATAACAATGAGTACTTTCATTACTTGATTAATTGGAAGAATTAACCAGTTGAATATGCCACCTCGGTGATAACAAGAGAAGTTTCCAAATATGGAACCAATATTGAATAGATCCATAAACAAATTTCTTCAATGTATCTTCCTCCCTGAGAATTATGATGTAGGATCAATTTTCTATTATTAAAAATATACATGTTTAATTTTTCCCAAGAACAATGTAAACTTTGAAACGGGAACCCATACTATTACCCGTTTTGTAGAGATAGCAAAAAAGTGATCTGATTTTGAAAATGGGTGATGCAGAATGCACATGTTTTTTTTAGAGCTTAGTTTTTGGCACTATAAATTTTTTGATGTACATTGCGTTTTAGAATGG
>APFE030853639.1:142412-193050 GCA_000404065.3 Pinus taeda | reverse complement strand
TTCTTTTAAATTTTAATGCTTTTTCGAGGTCATGATAAAATATTTTACGCCATTATTTCGAAATGTTGAAGTTTTACTTTTGAAAAAAAAAAGTGTTTTACCAACATTAACAATTTTCGTTTTGAGGGTGTTTTTTGGACAATTGTTGTGCAAAAATTTGGTTTTCACTGCCATTTGTAAAACATGTTGAAAATTTACCTAAGAAAAAAAAAGGTGTTATTCCAGCATCAACACTTTTCGTTTTTAACACTGTTTTTTATGTTTTTTCGAGGTTTTTTTGACCAGAGTTCCGTTTTGAGTTTATAGTTCCCATTTCAAAGTTTACATTGTTCAAATCTACGACATGTCAAGAAAATACTAAATTATGTAAAATTCTAAAAACCATATATAATTGAAACTAGTTATATTTGTTTAGGGTGTAGTTAAGATAGACATCTAAATATAACGGAATTCCTCTCAACTTCTTCCAAGTTTATAGGAGAGGAATTATGTCTTAGAATTTTTACTTCTTTACTTCCTCGCGAATATTTAGGAATGTAATGCCTATGTTAACAGCAATCAAGGAAAGTCGTAAGCTTCATAATTAAATATTTTTTTCATGAATATTAATGGGTTTTGTTTTAATTTATATTTTTTGATTGCTATCCATTATGAAGCTAAAATTAATCTTCCTATTGACATAATTCTAATATTTTTTTGTTACTCAGCGAAAAAAAGTCATTTTGAATGATTATTTTGATGCTAATAAAATAGTGATGATTATATCAATTTCTCATACTATCAATTTCAAAATAATATTTATTTTACAAGATACTTAAATATACAAGGTTAAATCTAACCGGTTCTCATTTTTCTCTTTTCAATCTAAAAATGATGATTTTCTTTTATAAGAAACATTTTCATGTGAACATGATACTACGCGTGTAACTTTTTATCCGCATGAAATATATTTATTCTTGCTATGAATCCTTCTCAAACATTAAATGATTTCCAAATAATTTATCATGTTTCATTTGATTTTGAATTGGAAGAGTTTTATCTCAATTTTTTTTTTTTTATAAAAGTCATGTTTTAAGTACTAGTAATAGAATATTTAGATAAGATAGGTATATTTAATACTTATTAGAGATAATCTGGATAGTTTGATTAGACATAAATGATTATATTACAAATATTTTGTGTAGGAGACAAGCGGATGAATACAAAAAGAACAAGACAAGCTGCGTAGCAGCTAGTCCCTACTTTGAGTACTTTAGCAATGCGTCCTAGCCAGCAAGCAGCGAGAGCAAATGAAGCCATCCCGCGAAACATGGATAAAAATGCTAAAAAGGCATACCTGCCATTTGTTCTTCCCATAAAAATTGGTGTAAACAAGAAATAACAAACAATACGCCTCGAAGGTAGGCCTGGCTTCAATGACTAACTTTCTTTAACTGCTAGTATAAATGTGCCCTTAACTCTCTTGCCTGAATTTTGCCAAGTCTATCTACATATCTACCTATCTACGAGGACTTCACGTACAATTCATATAAGAGTTTGTAATAATGCTTATGAACAAAGGCTACCTATATACTAGACCATACAAAGCCAGAGCTGGTACAGACCAAAAAGAGGCTACATTTTGGGGCAAAAAATGTTATCTGATAGATGGATCTGCAAGCATAAAATTGATTGCATATAACCTACCTGTGAATAAGTTGATTGTGATCACAAATCTCGGCTATGGAATGCTCAAGTGGCCTTTTTCCAAAATATAACCTAGCACTGCATGACAATGATATCTATGCCCTTATACACTAGAATGCTTTAGAATCAGTGTGTATGAAATGATTAAAATAAATCCTTGAAGTGGTAGATGTGAATTAATTTAATACCCTCTCCAGAATTTGCACTTGTTCCTTTCCTCTATATAACATGTAACCAAAACTTTCCTTGGTTTGTGATGGTATCGCCTCTCCGATACAATGTTTTGGAGGAAACAGTCTTTATTACGAGTTGTAAAATTATACATATTATAATTCATTCCTATATTTGCTCTTTCTTTTTTGCTTCCTGCAGTGAAGTTTTTATATTGCATAGGGGTAGATTACTACACAGTGGCAATGGTGATATCAGGTAGAGTGGAAGTCATATTTGGCCAAAATTTAGTCTTCATGATTGTACACAATTGGAGGGAATGGCAATGCACAATGTAAGATATTATTTTCATAATTTAAGAAGGACTTTCATTATTGTAGATATCAGTGTCTAGTTTTGGGGGAACTGTAGCCTTTGAAAGGTGCTAGGAATATTAATGTGATGGAACCGGCTTAGAAATATTCTGATTCATTGAAAACCACACGTGAATAAAGGCAATCAGACAATGGACAAGAAACAAGCTCTTTCTCCCTTGAAGGAGACCCAATTCCTCCCTGGTGGGTTGTCATGGTCATTGAAGATGCATCATTCTTCTAGTAGATATGGACTTGACATGATGATCATAGCACCTTGTCTGAAACATATTAGCAGGCTAATTCAAGTGACATGGATGCATTCATTGATTGTGCATAGCAACAGTAAAGACCCAAGGGTATATTTCCAATTTGATTGAATCTTAACTTTCAGTATAATCTAGTCTTGTAGCAATTGACTATACTAAGAATGATTTCTCCAGCAGTTAGGGTGCTTCTGTGCAGTCCTAGAAGGCATTCATACCAGCAGTAGAACAATGTTTCCAAGCAGATTTTACAAGTGAACGTGGATGCATCCGTTTTGATATGTCATCAGGCTTCTCAGCGCTTAACCAGACCTGTATGTTCACCATCTTTGCACCATCGTTTGGCTTAAATGGGCAGTATCAATGTTTCTGTTAATCTTTTGTTACAAGTTGAATTTAATCCATCCATGTTTGGTTGTTGGAATAGCCAAGCATTTATAGAAGGTAGTAATTTCACAATTGTTTACATTTTAAATAGAATATACAACGAGCGAGCATTCCCATCTGGTAAGATGCAGAGCAGAAAATGAGGCGGCTTTGGAAGTCTATACCTCATCTGATTTAACATCCTTTCAACCCTGTCAATAGGGTTCCTATTTTTGTCTTGCGGACCTTCTTCCAAAACCCCCAAACAATAAGCCATTACGTAGAAGTAGACATTTTAATTATGTAATGTCCCGAAATGAAATGTTACCGCAATTTTTTAATTCATGTGTAGCTTTACATACCAATCCTCTTCCACCACAACATTGCTGAACCTCACATCCCATGTTCATTATTTCATTTGAAAGAATTCTTGAATTGAAACATGCAATTGCCCAATCTCCAATTTTTGTTGCCCAAACCATAGTCTGAGAACAGGTGATTGGGATAAAATAAGAGTCTAGAGAAAGTTTGTTTGAAATCATAAGTTGCAAAACTTCTTAAAAGGCAAATGCTTTGTTGTTGAAGTTCCATCTTCCAAAACATTAGCTGTTGGAAAACCATGCAAGAATTAATGGTTGGAAAAGGTCTCCAATTATAAGGGAGATATGATATGCATAAGAATATATAAAAGGGCTGAAACACAATTTGCTCACATAATAACAAGCACTAAACAAAAACATAAACCATAAATCCTCTTTTTCCTTCACATTAAAAATGGTATTAAGTTTGATTCCATAAAATGTTATAAGTTCAGGGCCCAAGGGCTAAAATCTCACGTCAGGACACACAAAAAAAAGTACCCCTCTGTTGGATAGAGGAAAGGAAATATACATCTCTACGCAGTACTTTTTTCCTTGTTTCCTTGCTAGGACTTTGCTTTGTGATACCAAAATGCAACAAAAGAATTTCAATTATAAGCCAACATTCAAAATGAGTCCACTATCAAAAATGAAATGGAGTTGGAGTTGAAGCTGAGGAAAAAGACTAAGAAAATTAAAAGGCTCAAGCAAGAGATGTTAGTGGCAATATAATATAAATATCTTCTTATACACATAATTTTGAAAGCATGTCATTGTTCATTGTTACTTATCAACAGATATCATGTACCGACTAATGGTGCTCCTTTGCTTTTTAAGTGGCAATTAAGTTTTTGATCAGTTCTGCAACCTGATGCTGAGAGTAGCATCCATTTTTGGACATGTCATCGATCACACGTCCCCCGGAGCATAGCTTCACCACAAGATACATAGTATTTTCATTTTCATGAATAAGATTCAGTGTGACAACACTAGGATGACCAGAAAGGTGCTGCATGATCTCGACTTCCACAAGGACAATTTCTTTGGTATTTTTGGGGAAAGTATTGCAGGTCATATTTTCTCCAATAGCCTTACATGTGCAAAATATGAGCATACCAATTTTTCCCATCCCAATTCTCAATCCATTTTTTTTTTAAAGAAAATCAAAGTCTTTACTCTATAGGTTCGAAAATAGCTGGGATGGATGTTCATGTCCTCACCATGTTGAACTGAAATAGAAAGAACAAAAGGAACAAAATTGAGAAGTTGTTCTTGAGGAAAAGGTTGAATTGGAACAACATTCCAAAGAAGACCATGAGAATAGCAAATACAAAAGTGAGGATGCCTTCCCAAGTCAACCAAGCCAACCAGTAGGTTGAACCAATAGGTTGAATTATAAAGCCCCATGATAAACATTGCTTGTCGGATCCCAAAAGACAGTTAGATAACAATGCCTATACCAACATGCAAAGTTGTTAAGTGCAATCATGATTCAAACTAAAAGAAAGCTTTTCTTGCATAAATTCAAATGCTGAATTAGTGATTGCCTTGGTTGGCTCCTTCAGGCAGGTAAGGAAACAAACCGAACGTTTACACCTGAATGTAATTTTAGATACGAAGGGGTATGGCTTGTACTAAGCAGATTTAGACCTGTTTAGGTAGGGGCTACATTAGGAGGCACCCAAGATGGATATTCAATAGATGGTAGGAAGGCTATGATGTACCTCCATTCAGCTATCAAAGTGTGGAGACTGACAAGGATAGACTCATTAAGACGCATGAAAATCTACTTCATGGATGAGGTTTTCACACATGGGTTCCATAAACAACAAAATTTAAAAGACACAGAAGAGCGAAAGAATGGAAAATTTACTTTGCATCTTGTAGGATGTACACCCATTGTATAGAACAGTTAACCTGTAAAAATGATTTATTAGTACTCAACCAAGTTAAATATTGGCACTTCATTGAAATATCCACGTAGACCCCTGATACCAATGTTCCCAAAAAATTGTTAACAAATGGGAATTATCCCATCATTTTTCGGTATATTAGGCCATCGACATTGGCATACCAGAATGAATCTAACAGAGTGCATGTATAAACTTAACGCATGTGGCCAGGAGACCCTGCAATCCATACGAAATCTAGTATCTGGCAGAGTGCATGGCGATAATTGCTACAGTTAACTAGTTACTAAAGGAAATATATTAATTTAATTATATATGAATTAAAATGTAAAAGTTGGCCCATGTTACAACCATGTATATTAAAGGAAATATATTAATTTAATTATATATGAATTAAAATGTAAACGCTACCCCATGTTACAACCACGTATTTATCAGTTATGAGCACCAACATGCATACATATCACTATTTGACACGGTGATACCTATTGACTATTTATGTGAAAAATATGAAATAGATTTGGAAGAGCATAGGCAGACGTCGTTCGAACAATTGCTAGAGCGACATATGAGAGCAAAAAGATAGAGATTGTTTGAATGATTGCTAGAACGACATATGAGAGGAGAAATAAGGGGCTCTATTAGTTCTCCGTCCTAGTCCCAGTCCCTAATTCGAGTTTTCATCCTGCACTGGGCATCAACGGTTTGCTACTGCGCTGGGCATCAGCGGTTTGCTAAAACAAATTGAGATCCATCAAGTAATTTGCTCTCAGTTACAAAAAGAAAGTTGTGTCAACCTACATGGATGGGATATATTGCTTCAGACCAGGAAGGGGCAGATGGATAGATTGTGGGTGGTCAGTCAAGGACCTTGTATTAGCTCACCATGCTCACTCACCATGCTCCTACAGGATAGTCAAGTAGCCTTATAGGGCCGTTGAACTGATTTAACTGCTTGAATTGTGCCGGATGAATTCTTAGATTATGGTTCCTCATAGAGCCTCGTTGGAATTAATGAGATCATGGGACCAGGCTTCACAAGGGACACATATAAGTTACAAGGTTGTTGGGAAAGGCATAAAGGACAAGATTTAGCACCAATGCCAAACACCTGGAATACCAGAGCGTTGTGTTATTACGGTATTTACAATACAAAATATGTAGCCCCAAAAGCGTCTAAACAATGTAGCTTAGGTAATTGCCTTCTGCTTTGCTATATTTCATAATCAAACTGAATAGAAATGTCAAAGAGACATTAATAAAAAAAAAACCCACTGGTTTTCCCACTGATGGGTTATAGATTTTGTGACTGATGTTGTGAGTTGTAAATTTTGTGACTGATGTTATAGCTAAGGCTGAAATTGAGAATGTGAATGTGTTTTGTCATCTCCACACAGCTAAAATTGAGAATGTGAATGTGGTTTGTCTTCTTTGCAGAGTTGTTAAGACCATTACAAGCACTGTAGAAGCTTTATTCTTAGCTCTTTAGAAGCTCTGTGATTGCCATGATTTCTCCATGAATCTCTGTTGTTGCCATGATTTCTGCATGAAATCATGGTATTAGACCAACTGCAGATGAAAAAAATAGTGAAAATAGGCTTCAACAGTGAAAAGAGGTTTCTTCTTCGATGTGACTTGAACCTGTGACACATCCGTTAGACCAACTCGTAGTTGTTGCACAGAAAGCTGGTAGTTGTTACATAAAAAGGTAGTGGCAGCAATACACCGCCTCTCCTCCTCTCGCCATGCTCGCCATTGTTGCACATAAAACTAGTAATTGTTGTTGGTAGCTCTTGCACAGAAAGCTAATGGCGCTGCTAAATTTAATGTATATTTTTTTTCGGACATGCAGGGGATTCTTTTGCCTCTAGTGGTCTAGTGTCTGGGTTGTTGAATTGATGAAGAAGACTTCAAGGTTCTGGGTATTCAACTAGCAATCTTTTGTCTCTGTTTTTATTCCTCGTATTCAACCAGCAATCTCACAGCAATCTCATGTATCTGTTTTTATTCCTGATATTGAACTAGCAATCTCATGTCTCTGTTTGTATTCCAGGTATTCAACCAACAATCTCATGCAGGCCCTTAACTCTCCTCGTTCTGCTTTCTAGATGGTACTTATATATCCATCTTATACTTAACATAGCCAGGGAATCACCCCTCTCCTTCTTCATTCCATTCATGGTTTCATCGACCTTCATTGGTGGTCTTGAGAGCCACTCATAATCCCCTTCTTCATTCTTATTATAAGCCTCCCTACCCTTCGGTTCTCCATTTTTTTTGCATATCCAGCCTTATGATTCTTTGGCTTTATGCTTATCGATGGAGATGACAGCGCAGCAACATCTGTTCCGTACACACCATAGCAGCATGCAGAGTAGACACATTGCAACGGGTGGCAATTTTAGAGACATTGTTGCTGGCAACTTCAAAGAAAGCCCATCAGTCCCGCATAAACAATATACGGGAGCTAGCATTTCATACTGCTAGATTAATGTTAGCATTAATCAACAACGTTGAAAATGAACGAGAAAGAACTAGACAAATCCAAGATATTATATGCTTTTAGCACCTCTGCCTCGGGAAGAGGCCAAATAAGACCGTAAATCACTATGGACTAAAAAGCTTTGGTTATACTTGATAAACAAGCGCGAGCAAACAGGTCAACTAATGTTAACTACATCATTTTCGATTACTATAGTCCCTAGCCATTTTTTTTCCTCTGAAAGAATTCTCTATGGCATTTGAACCCCTGACCAATTATTTAACTAAACCGTTTAATTATTTTCCGCTAACCAATTTCTCGCCAGAGGAGCCTTTGAAAAAATAAAAAAATATACTATAGTCCCTAGCCATTACCAGATGGCAGGGACTAATAAGTTCATAGTTAAATAAAAGAAAGTATGGATTCAATGTTCTCAATCATGTGAATTCAAGTGTACAGAAAATTTAAATTTTCTATACAATAAAATTATTTTCATCTAAAAATGAAGATAGTTAAATTTATTTTTCTGCAAAATAATTTCTAAAAATTTAATTTTAATTTTTTTTGGGAAAATATTGTAGTTATTTTGAGATATTGATTTTTAGTAAAAATTAATTCAAGCGTGACTTGGAAGATAGAAGAAGTTGCAACAAAGTAGAAAATTGCAAGAAGGAGGAAATTGAATGTAATGAACTAACTAAGAGTTTAAAATGAAATTCGTTCCATGAGAAAATGAAATGGATTTTCTTGCTAGGACGTAGGTACTTTTGAGATTCTTCTTGTATATTTTTATTAGGATGAAAATGAAGAAGAGTCTAAATTCGTTTCTATTCTTTTTTCATTTTATTATAAGAAGAAATAGGGGGCTTTATAAAGTGGGAAAAGTTTTTGTTACTAGGAATTTTTGTTAAAGGATGAAAGTTTTGCATTTGAAGATTGTATATTTTTATCAAATTTTTATTACAAGTGAAGTTTTGGATCATTTTAAATAAATATGCTCAAGCCAATATAATATTGCATTTTTCTACATTATTTTGAATTATATGAAATAGACTATTCATATTTGATCACATATAAATATGAGAATATATTTATTATAATTTTCTAAATAATTATTTATTAAAAAATAATTATATTTTTATGTGTGCTGGATGTATTATTGAATTAGTAAACTATTTTCTTATATCTAATAATAAAGTATATTGTGTCGATTTCCAGTATTATTAGTTTCTTGTTAAGATAAGTAGATTTAATATTTATTAGAGATAATATGATAATTTGATAAATTTAGTTTAATTTAGATTTTTTTTTAAATAAATTTATTTATTTAGATTACATTTTACTCAATTCTAACATTTTTTTGGGTGGTAATCATGCTTATATATGGGTGGAAACCACTACACCAAATGAGAGTAGGTTTAAGTGAGACTTACCATCCGCTCAATCCTGTCTTATAATGCGGCTAATTTATAATTCCTCCTATCTTTATATTGAAGCATGTCTTAAGATTTCCTAGCCTTATTAGAAGTATTTCAAAAACATGGTGCATTGTTGGTTGACATTGAGTATTAATGAAAATGGTAAAGTGTTTTCTTTTGAACATATTTCTAAAGTTTAATCTCATATGAAATTATTTATATAGAAACCATGACATTGATATTTGTAGATTATTTACTCTCGCTATGGAAGAATTAATAGGTAGTTCTAGATTTTGCTTGTGAAGTCTGTTTACCCATGGAAGCAATTCATGGAGTTATTTCTTCTTGCTCATGAAAGATGTGATTATGATGGGTTGTGTTTGGACCCTGGAAATTTTTGTTAATATTAAAGTAAGTTTGTTAAAGTTTTTTTTAAATTTATATCAATTCGCTATAAATTTGTTCAAACCTTTAGAGAAAATTTGATGGAACATTTTATTTATATATATTCTATGCTTAGTATACAAAAGGAAATACAAGGAAATACATAACGATGAACTAAAAATTGATGTTAATGCATTGCTTGATTCAGACTCTAGGTTTGATTCTTTTGAACCCAATGATGATATTGATAAATTACACAAATTTGGATGCTTTGACAGATATTTACAAGAACTTGAGGATGTATCAATAGATGCCAATCTCATATATGAAGTTGATTTAATTCTTTTGAAACATTTTTTCCCTCTGGTGAAAGAAATTTAGTGGATACAAATTTCAAAATTTTTAACTCAAATGATATAGATATATATTAAAAATGATGATGCTCATTTAGTAAATAGGGAGTCATTCAAATGTTTATGTTTTGAAAACTTGTATTCATTATATTCTAATATATTTTCTGACCATATTAGTATTTATGATTTTGATGACAATATTTCTTGACATATGGATTTGATTTAGATTAAAATGAAAATTCTAAAAGTTACATATATTATGAGATATATTTTAATATAAATGAAGATTATGAAGCTGAAAATGATCTTCCTATTGACATTAACCATGAATCTCATGATAGCCTCGAGCGTTAGCTCAATTGGTTGAGTCCCCGTCATTAAAACACCTTTTTTATTTATAGGCCACATGTTAAATTCTCTCGACACCTTTAGGGTCAGGCTCTATGGTTGAGCTAGATGGAAGTAATCCCTTTAAGTGAAACTTCCTAGTACACATATTGTGGATGTAGCCATCACCAATCTCAAGAGTCCATAAACAACATAGGAAAAAAGCATGAGTCTCATACATATTTATTTAATTCTTATTATAATATTAATAATTCTAATATTCTACATGACTAGAACAAAACAAATTGATTTTTGGTGTTGATTATATAGTCATGATTATGTCAGGTTCTCATGTTATCAATTCCAAATCGGAATTTACAATGTGGGATGGGATACTTCAACGTATAAAGCCAGATATAACAAGTTTATAAAAAATGATTATTTCTCCTAAAAATATCTATCTTCAACCAATCATGATTAGGAACCCATAACTTATTATGATGATGAAATATGTATTCGTCCTATGAACCCTTCTCAAATATGAGATGTTTTCTAATCAAATTAAATTAATTTATCATGTTCCAATTGTTTTCCAATCAAATTAAATTAATTTATCATGTTCCATTTGATTTTGAATTGGAAGAAATATTTCTTGAAATTTCTTTTAGAGAACATTGAGCTAAGATAAGTAGATTTGATATTTATTAGGCATAATATGGTTATTTTGTGCAAGAATTAAAAATAAAACAAGTTCATACTCAAATAAAATGATGAACACATTCAATATCCTAAATCATGTGAAGATACATCTATAACAATTTTAAACTTGTTATTCAACATAAAAAAAGTGAAGAAAATGTACAACAATTTTATTGTTCGAACAAATATTGTAGCTATTTTCATATATAATTCCAAATTGTTCTAGTAAACGGTGATTGAATTATGATCTAGATGACAGAAGCAACTACAAACAAGAGAGGTTGCATGGCAGCTAGTCCTTGCCTTGAGCAGGAAGTATGGGAAGTATCCCTAGTCTCTCAGCCCATGTAAAAGCGCATGTAAAAGAATATTATATGCTGCACCAATTTATACGGATACATTTTAAAATTACTCTGTTTTGAGAACCAACTGGATCTTAATGTCATGTGGAACAAACCACTGTTTTTCTGGATTGTTCTTGACTCTAGAAAGAAGATAACAAAAGTGAAATAAGTTTGGATTATTATCTTTGGTTTCCCAGTGATCTGCATTTTTCCAGCACTGCACCTCCCCTAAAACATTAATCACTGATATTCAAAGTGAAATTGTGTTGTTATTAATTGATCACACGACATAACATCATAAAATCCTTTTTTCGTAAGTGCTTGATTGATAGGTATGAGGAAAGTTGCTGAGGTTGCTAAATCTAAAAAGTGGAAGTTTCCAAACTGCAGAAGAATCTACAATTGTAATATTTGCATGAAAAAACAAAGTTGTGCTCTTATTGGAATTCTTATGCATATATTTGAGGTTATGCTTTCATTGTTGATTTATTCAAGTGTCTAGATATTTATGAGGCTCATGTCAATTATAGGAATATTTTCACAATAAGTAGTCTATTGGTTTCACAATACTCTAGTGCCTCCATGAAAAGCTAGGAGATCTAAAAAATCATTGGTCAAGGCTTCCACTCTCTCCTAAATTAACAATTTGCAAAAGCCATTGGATGAATCCTCTACTCTTGCGGGAGTTGTTTAACAGTACAAAAAAAATAATACAAAAAACAAAAAAATGCAAAAAAGTCCAGTACTAGCTCTAAAACCATAAGTGGAAAAGGCTTCGATCCACGTAGGAGAGTATGTACCGGTTTTGAGGGGGAAAGAATCATAAAATCATAAGTGGAAAAGGCTTTGATCCACGTAAGAGAGTATGTACCGGTTTTGAGGGGGAAAAGAATCATAAGAGAAATAATATGAAAAAATTAAGCTCAATTTGAATGAGGGAAATCTAGATTGTAGTATTTACAAGGATGGGAAGAGGATATTTGATACACGTGCTATGAAAGGAAAAGAAAAGAGAGGCTAAAATATAACCAAAACCAAACAAAATTTATTGCTCCAAAAATTATTGTAAAGTTGGACATCTGATGCTAAAATAGAGCGATCTCAAAGAGATCAATGATAGTCTATTTTTATATTTGAATTCAGTATTACAATGATAAAAAATGTAGAGATGTTATGAACCAATGGAGTGGAAATTCAAAAATATTTAATCTGGTGTTTTTGCAGAAGGGTCCCAGTTGACTTCAACGCAGATGGTTTTAAAAAAGTACGCACAGTTTGGCAAAATTCTCTGGTTCTTCCGACGCCTAGTTTTTATAAAAAGGTCTTGAAGAGATATTTGAAAATGCATGTTTTGGTTTTATGATTCAAACATTTATATGAACGTGGTTCCCAGTAAGGAATTTATTAAGCAGATCCTTCGACCAAGCTGTTAAGAAAGGAAGTCCTGGAAGCTATTAATTACTTCTCTATTAAATCATTTTTTGCACTTTTCGTCTTTCATTATCAGTGTATTCATTATTCATTACAACCTACTTAAATATGGCATTTGTTTATGCCTCAAGGTGCCATATATGACGGCCAAAAGAATAGTGGGAATTCCAGAAAAATAAAAACGATGTTATAAGGATTGACGAGATCTAAAAGCATTTCAGAAAATAAAAAGCACCAAAATGGAGAGCGAGAGCTAAACCACTTGGTAAAGAAAGTGTTGGCTCTCATTAAATTAATAATGTTTTGGATGAAGCAAAGAAAGTGACTGCGCGTGAGAGAGATGTGTGTAAAGCATGCTTAATGAGAACACTTCCCAAAGAGTATGGATTGATATCATTCTTATGCAAATCCAAGTCAAACAATGCCTGTGTTTATAGGTTATATATATAATAGTATGTGGTTTATAAGAGTAGATGAACTCTATATAATTGGGTACCATGATCTACGAATTGGGTATCAACGAGGTCGACGACCAACATTGATTACGACGGGAACCCCATCACTTCTACAAACTGCAAAAGGAAGTGTCCAGAGGTAGTTTATGGTTTTGCATTACACCATCCATGGTCTGCCAACATACACATGAAAAGAGTCCGGCCGCACGTACATTCACTACATCTCAAATTTTATTATGTATGTGTCAAACTCATAAATATGTTTCCGGTTTTCATTTTATTCGGGAGCAAAAGAAAGGTCCGGTTCATAGGTAGAGCCCTTCAATTGCGAAGAAGACACCCCTATTACTATTTCTGTGGGAAAACAGACACAAAAGATGTAGTTCCTCAAGTGTCTTCGTCGCTCTCCCTCTCTGCCCAAATGACACACTTCAATGTTTACGTGGCTCAGTAACTTACTTGAATTACTGAAGAGTAGCTGAAATTCCTCACGCCATCCACCATGGGCACGGGAAATATGAGAACACACGCGACTCCTTCGGTCTTGTATTCGCTTTACAATCCCGACTTAAGGCGATCTTGGAATAAAGTGTCCTCAGACAAGCGACTCACCAAGCTTCAGTATTATTTCAAATAAAAATGTTACATACCAAGTTATGCCTCAGAGTAGAGCTTGATAGTCTCAGATCTCTTAAAGCACATAATACAAACACTCTTTCACACACTCACTCACACTTCACACAAACATACGACTCACACGACTCATACTTATAGATTCTTAAAACATATGAGAATTATTGAAGGTCCTGTCAAATTACTAGTCCAGACAGTGTCTGTTCAATATCCTCGAGTACAATAATTAAAATAAAAGAAAATACACTACCAAGGTCCTTTCGGACTTCGGTCACTATCATAGTTGGGGTTAGGTTCATCTGTGTTGGATGAGAATGAGGGAATTTTTTGCTTTAACCATGATTAATTTGACCATTCCAAATATTTTGTTTCCCATGCGTGGTCCTGTTGCTCCTAAGCATCTCGGTACAAGTCTACGAAAATGGTCGCTTTATCATCGGATACCTTCTCTTTTCCTTTTGTTGTAGCTACTTTTTCTTTTGTCGAGACTGAAGAAGATTCTCCTTTTAGTAGTGCTTTCGATGATTGTCCTATATCAAAATTTGTAACATAGAGATTCTTTTGTGGAAAGAGATATTTATCATCAGCTTGTGTCCACCGATTAACATAAGCCATTGGATCTATCTCTATGTCAAGGAAGGAATCTTTTTTGGTTTTACGGAATTCAGGCATTGTTCGAATTGACAATTCAACTCCATCTAATAATTCCCATTTGAAAATTTGAAACATGCTGACAGAGCGTTCGATGGCGCATTGGATCCAAAGCTTGCAGTTATGATTGATATTCTCTTGTTGTTTCCAACCCAATTCAAAAATCATGGATGAACATACCTTGGTTGACAGTAATAGATTTATCAAACAAACTACATCATCACTCCAATTTCCTGCCATAACACTAACAATAATTAATGCCTTTTGATTAATCAATAATTTGATTACTCCAATTCTTCCTTGAAGTCTGTCTAAGGTCCTAATCATAGCTAATTTTTCAGGCAACTTGAAGCTATGAAATTCTTTGAACCAAAGAGTAATTTTCTTGATTTCCTCAGTATTGTTAGCTAACACAGATTCAGCAACTCTTTCAGGTCCATATAATTGTGCAAAAGGATTTGGGACAATGGGATTTCTAAATTCTAAACTTTGATAATCCCAAGGTGTCGAGAAAGTTCTCAAATATTGCAATGTCATTTCAATACATTGAGAAGCTCTCATATGTGGCTTCTTCTGGGAATGACTATCTTTTATTTCCCAATCTGTAAATGGTTCAAAAAGTTCATATTGGGGAAATGAATCTCTTCCTGCAAAATTTTCATCATTTCTTTGAAGAAATGCAACATCAAGTTCTTTGAAAAAATCAAAAATTCTTAAGGACTTTAAAAACCTTTCAACCTTTTCAGTGATATTTATTTCCTCTAAATCCAATATTTTAGCAGAGGTATAAACAACAAGGGAGAAATCTATACCTCCAATAATCTGATAATAATTCAAAGTTTGCAACACTTTAATCATGGATTCAAAAAATTCTTTAGTCCAGTAGTCATCAAGAGTCTTAAAATAAAGCTTCACCTTCATATTGGGTAGAGGATATACTTTTACCAGTTCCTCGTCTAAACCCAATAAAACACCAACATTTTTGGACTGCCAGGCTTGGCATTTTTGTATCCATTGATTTCTTCTAATCCTTAGCCCAACAATATTTTTAATTTCTTCAACCATATCATTAAGAACTAATTCAAGAATCTGAAATCTTTTTACAAAGGTTTCAAAATTGTCATTTGCAGTAGTCTTACCAGGAAGAACAAATATATCTGTTCTTTGGTTATGAATATGGACTTTGTTCATGTCTCTAGTAAGAGAGTCGGCTAAATAATTTGAAATACCTGGAACCCATTCAACATCAAAATCATACATTTTAAAACCATATCTGCCATGTCAATAGTCTTCCTCTTGCGAGTTGTTTTGATATTTTCGCTGATAAGAAATACTTGAAATTCATTGAATATGTTCTTATCAAAAACTCGGTAGGGGCTAAATATAATTCAAATTTTTGTATGCCATTGAAAATGGCAAGAGTTTCTTTTTCTGCTAGAAAATAATTTTTCTGATGAGTCAAAAATTATCCTAATGCATATGCACATAAAATTTCTTTACTCGTATCCTCCTTTCTTTCAAAAAGGACGGTTGCCTAGAAATTATCAGAAGCATCAGTTTGAAGGATAAGAAATCCATTACCTGGCAGTTTGAGCTTAGGGAGATGTTTGCATTCAGATTTTAACAATTTAATTGCTTCAATAGCTTCTGGTGACCATCCAGAATTCAAATGTCTTCGAATTGGAGCAGTTTTTTCTAACAATTTAGGAATGTATTTATGAACATAATTTAGTATTCCTAGAAAACACTGAATCATTTTAGTATCATGTAACTCATCAGGAAATTCAGATAGTTTGGTAAAAACATGAGGTTGCATCTGAATTTTACCATTTATAACATGGATACCCAAAAAATAAATAGAAGCATTTTCTTTTCAGACAAAACAATACCATGCGTTTTTGCTTCTTCAGGGAATATCTGCAAATGCTTCAGATGGGATTCGAGTTCTTGATTGTGAATCAGAATGTCATCAATATAGACAACAATAAAATCATATTTACCAAAAATATAGTCCATTCACCATTGAAGGAAAGCTGGAGCATTCTTCAGACCAAATGGGACTACTCTTCATTGGTAAAAACTTGTGGGGCATGTAAAAGCAGTTTTGTGACGATCTTCTTCTTTGATTTGTATTTGGTAATAACCAGATTTCATGACGAACTTACTGAAGATCTTGCTATTCTGAATTTTTTGCATAATTGTTTCCTAGCGGGGTAGAGGATACTAAAAGCTTTTTGTGATTGCATTTAATGGCTTATAATTAATTACCATTCGAGCTTTACCTCTGACTATTTCAGAGTGATTTCTTACCAGGAAAGCAGAACAGAAATAATGAGAAGTACTAGGTTCAATCAGCTTAAGACTTAATAGTTCTTCAATTTGCTTCTTTATTTCCTTTTCATCTATTGGAGTACAAGGTCTCAGTTTTCCTTTAACCCCGTTGTCATGCAGAGTAACTATTTCTTGCTGGGGACTGTCTATACTCCAAAATGCTTGTGGATCTTCAGAACAACTTTTTAACAGTTCATCATAAATAACCATTTGTTCTAGAGACCAATCAGGATTTTTGTTTTCCTTTTGTTTAGTTTTTGTTTGACTCCTGTCTTCATAAATCAGCAACACTTCTTTCCAATCATGAGACTCATTCTTGGGTCTTTTTATCCCGACCTTCTTTTGGCTATTTTCTTTTCTAGCTTCTGAATTAACCAAAGTTAATCTTGGAATTGAAATTTCTTTCTTTTTTATATTGAGAATGACTTTGTCTTCACTAATTCTAATTGGCAACACATAATTGATAAACGACATTCCAAGAAACAATCTTGCAGAAGAATCATAGTGTTGGATTGCAGAAAATTTTACTATACTCCCCCCAATTTTTAAAGAAACGTTACCAACATAGTGGGTGAGATTGAAGAAGCCACTAATGGTCTCGGAAATAAGAATGTTTTGCAGAGGCTTCCATAAATCTTTGAATAAATATGGGCGAGCTAAATTGTTGGAGCCTCCTGTATCAATGAATGCATCCACATTGATCTATTCTCCTTTGACTTGTACTTAACAGGAATATAGAGAAGATTGTTAGTTTTAACAATATTTTATAGAAAAGAATTTTATTCAATATTAACAGATGTTGGAGAAGGCATGGATGATGATTGAGAAAATGTCTTTAGATAAGGGCAAAAAGAATTCAACGTGGATTGTGGAGGCAGAGAATTTAAAACGGATTGTGAATTCTTAGTACCTCGATCGATAGAAGTAGAAGAAGCAATAGAGACAATATCATCAGAAATATATTTAGATGTCTCATCAGTGTAGTCGTCTGAGCTAAAGTCATCACTGAAATGTAATTCATTTTCATCCTCTGGTTCAGAACAATCATAGCAGATATTCATTTTCTGACATGTGTCGGGAACCGACTCAGTATCTGATAGAGAAGCATCAGTTAATATATACACATCTGATACTTCATCTTGAGAATCAACCATAGACCAATTATCTACAAAATCATCAACTTTTATACAGGCTTTCAGCTTGTTTGAAGAGCTTTTAGGACATTTTATGGTGAAGTGGCCTTCTTGTTTGCAAATAAAGCATGCATTGTTTCTTTTTGGTTTCTTTCGCTTTTTTAAATATTTAATTTTTCGGAACGGCCTTATGGGATTGGCTACTCTCTTGGGCTTGAATTTTCAATATCTTTTAGATTTTCTCTTTTTAAAAGGTGTCCATGGTAAGATAGAACGACAAATATCAAGTCCAGGAGAAAAGTCTTGAGCTTTCTTTTGCCAACAAAGATATTTAACTTTTTCTTGACACCTAAATAAGAGATCTACCCAATAAGTCTATTCAATCCTTTTCCCTTGAACTTCCAGATCTTTCATAATCAAATCACCTAAATTACCAGCCAACTTTGACATGAATGAAATCTTTTGAGTAGAATCATTGGTAAGATTAGCTTTATAGATCTTGGCCATATAATCATTGCTAAACTGATCTAAAAACATTAAATCCTTCAATTCCATTCTTGTTAGATCTGTTATAATCTATTTCTTTTCATCCATTGGTTCAGGGATAAATTGAATTTTGAGTAGCAATTCAAAGGTAGCTAATCCTGCAGCAGCTACATGCATTCTTTCTTCTTCTAATGGTCCCATCCACCAGTAATATACAATTCTGGCCATTCTCTTTTCAGCTAAGTAAAAAATAGAAATATTGTCTAGTTTAGAGACAACTTGCATTTGATAGAGGGCACCAATCCAAATTCTGATAGATTCAGCTCGATTTGTAGATTTGTCTAAATCTAAAACATATCGAGTAGCATTGGCTACAAACAATTCTTCTTCCACCCTCGGATACCTTGGTGCTTCACAGAAAACATGGGCCTTTTGGAGAGAGGGAAAAAAGAAGGAGGGAAACTTAGAGGCAGAATTTTCCAAAGTGGCTATCTCACTTTTTGATTTTTGAAAGTTTAGGGATTTCACTGACTCTAGTTTGTTTTCAGATGCTTGGGCACTAGACTCAGCTTCACTTCCTTCTTGCTTTTCATCTATATCCCAATAGTTAGGAGTATCCATTGAAATAGAAAATTTGGGAGCCTTTGATTCTCTCCTTTTCTTTTCCTTTTTCTTTTTCTCTTTTGTTTCTCTTCTTTGTTTTTCTTCTTGTTGTTCATCATGGAAAAGCTTAAGATTAGCTAGAATTAACTCAGTCTAGGATCCTAAATCATCTAGAACTTCTTCAGCATGTGAACACCATGTAGTAAGGTAATTACCTATTTGATAGGTCTAATCTAGGTCAGTGGTGTTTAATGCATTATGTTCTATCAAAGGAGCACAATCAACACTTGTTGCTGGTTGTTTTGACATAGAAGAGGTGGTACAAAATTTTGTTTTGGGAGGCCATTTCCCTCCTTTGACAAAATGACAATTAGCGTATTGCCATTCCTCAACTCGAGGAAACTGGGTAGTAGAAATACGATGCATCTTATTTACAGCAAGAAACGATTTAGATTCAGGTATATATAGGTTAGTTGAAGACAACTACGGTTTAGAGAGATTGACTTCTTTACCTGGAGGAAGATCAATGTGTCTGGAAGATGAGGCTTTAGTAGAAGGTACAGGGATCACATAGCAACGAGGCCTGAAAATGGGTCGGGGAATCTCTAGTTTTTTAGGAATAAGCTTGACTTGACCATTATCAATGGAGATTCTTTTAAGTTTTGACTCAGGCTTTCGATCATATACAATTGACTTATATTGAAAATACCAATCGCTAAGTAATTGAGTCGAATCATATAGCGCACCTTCAACTTGAGCATTAGAAAGACCAACAGTAACACAGTCTTTTAAGACAGGTTGTTTAAGTTTAGGATGGGCTGTGTTGGTTAACTGAAAAGAAGTTTGAACTAGTGCAGACAGATAATCACTATCTTCTATCATTTTAAGACCTTGGACTCCTACCAAGAGTTTCCAACAATCTTTAAGATGGACATCAGCCAAACTGATTGAGTAATCAGGAAATATTGTACCATATTGATACCCTGTAGATAGATTACCCATAATGGTTCCTATCCTTGCATGGTCATAAGTCTGCTGACGAGTATCAAAGACTTCAGTAATGCAGGGAGTATTTAATCCGTGTCAGAAAAGAGGAGCAAGACCAATTCTAATTCCACCAAAATGAAGATAGGAATACTTCTGATCCTTAACATATTGTCGAATTTTTTTTATCTCATCATCAGAAAATAGATTTAAAGCAACTATTTGGACCGCTGGACCATAAATTTTTATAGTGACTTCAACCTCTTTCAGAAAATATTTTCTTTTAAAAGCATAAGACAGAGGAACTTTATAGACATTAGTAGCATGCAGAGCAGGAGGATTCGAAATCTCAGGATTTTCAATAGCCTCATGAGTTTTAGTAGAGTCTTGGTGGGCTCCAGTGTTGCAGCAATGATGTTGCAACTCCTGGGACTCCCTTCTTTACTTTATATCAACCCGGTAGTTCGTAACAAACTTGGAAGTGACGGTGCTGTATGCACAAGTACTAGCTCTTGCCGCAGCTGTCACTTGGTCAGCTGGCACAAATCCGATAGGGGCTTAAGCCAACTTCTATGAACTCTAAGAAGAAGCTTTTTAACTGATGGATGAAAGCTAACTCAAGGGAAGCTAATCTACTTACAAAAAGAAACTAAAATGCTTAAAAGAAATGCAAACCCTAGCAAATCCTAATTTTACCAGCTAGCTCTACTGATGCAGAAAAGAGGATGCAAGCTACTGAAAGAGATGCCATTACTTCTAAGAAGGTAAAATACTTGTGTCTAAGCTAATTCTATATAAAGAAAACATCTTTTTGTATTTTTGATTAAGTTGTCAAATTTATCATGTATGTGCTTTCATTGTTTTTGACTATGCAGAGGTGGATCGGCGAAAGAAAATGCTTGCAGGAGGTTGGGAAGGTTCAGAGAGGGAGTAAGGGATCCCTAGCACCCTTCCTAAGAGTTTCACAAAGTTTGGCTTTCAAGAAACCGCTTTCATAAGCTTCTACAGGAAGTCTGCAGGGGTTCTACACGATGTTCTGGAATTCCTACAAGATGTCTATAATTTCTACAGGATGTTCAGAAATGGGATTTTGGAGAATGGATTGAGGGAAAAAGGTGGATGGGTGAGTATGGAGGTGAGATAGGGGTGTGAGGAGGTCCAAGACTTGGTGGACAGAGTTGAGGAGTGACGCGGATGGTTAGATTTATTCAAGGAGGGATGAAACGAGGTTGCACAAGAAGATGAGAATCATGGCAAAGTAAGCGAATGAGGCAAATGTAAGGTAAGGGTTCTAAGTGAAGGATGAAGTAGGTAGGTTGGATGGAGTATGGGCAGATGGAGAAGTATGATAGGCGCCCTGCAAGTTATTTTTCGAATTGAACAAACAAACACTTAGAAAACCTATGACCTAGTTACTTCATTCTAATCTGACCTAAGTAACAACAAAAGGAAATGAATAGAAGTTTATTCGAAATGAAATACATGAAATAACTATGCAACTAAGAAATCATAAACTGAAGCAATTAAACACAACTAATTTCAGCGTCTGCAAATGAGAATTCCAACACTAAGAATTTCATGACAAAGCAAAACAGCGTTTTCGTTGGTAGCAATGTCACCTTTGTCCCAGCTCACGATCCCACTAAGGGAGAGGTGAGATCAGAGGTGCTTGATGGCCTTTTTCTGGAGATCTTCCCTGTTACTAATCTATCAACTAAATCTGAACATAAAAAGCCTATCTAATCATCAACCATAACCTATGTAACCAGCAAGATGTTGATCTACTTAACAAAAATTATTTTGCAAATACATAGAGAAAATAACAGTACATGAAGGAAGCCTTAGCACTTGGGTTAGGCCCAACCCCAAGATGCCAAATAAAGTTGCTTTCCATTACTCAAAAATGGCCATGTTCATAAGAAATTTATACAACAACAGCTACGAAGATGAGCTGAGAAAATAGCAGCACTCTAGTGCAAAATAAAAATAGTCCAAAATGTAACCTACGAAGGCTAAAAGCCTTGCTATTTATGCCATATGAGGAGCCTTAGTAGCCTTCCTTGACTCAAGGGGCTCGACTGTCTCAACTGCTAGTGAACAGTCACTTTTCCCCAAGCTGCTCGACTGCCTTTAAGATTCGTTTTGGTGGTTTGCTGAGCTCCGAGTTGAGGGTGGAGATTTCGAGGAAGGGACATTTAATGCCACAGGCATCCCTCCTATGAATCCTCCCCCTTGTTCCTTCATGCTTGCCTGTTTTTAGACTCATAATTGCTTGGCTTTGTTCCAAAATTTGTCCAAAAAACTTGAAATAACCACGTATTAGCCTTCTTGGTAAAGTAACCACCCTCATTTGTGCAATTAACATAAACATGCTAGAAAAACATGCATTAAACTATGAAAAATGGTGGATCATTTAAGAAAAACTAGGAAAAATGAGCCCAATAAGTTACCAATTCCGAGGCTCATCATCACCCCCCTACTAAATGGGTTGCTTGACCTCTAGCAACTAATCCAACTCATCATCCTTGATAGCCTTGACCACCTCCCTCACATCCCAAGCCTCTGAAGTGATATCTTCTTCATAGTCATGAAATCCTTCTTTGCTTTCCACTTCTTCCCACTACCTGTGTTCCTCCTCTTCCTTGACTCCCTCTAACAACCCTAAAAGCAAGGGAGGACTGAATTTGAGGCTGATCCAGCTGGCCTAAAGATTTTTCATGGACTGTTTGTAGAGAGGCACTCTTGCCAAGACCTCCCTCATCCTTGTGGGGGTGTGGTATTCTCTAATCTTTAGGCTATGGGACAGTGAATTCCACCTCCGGGAGCAAGCATGAACACAGTTATCCCCCAATAGTCTCTCCATGTCCTCAAAGTGGGCTATGGCTTGAGCTTGTCATCCCATGTAATCTGGTAGGGCCTGAGAGTCATTAGCTAAGTGCTGGTGGGTGGATATCAATGCTAAAGGATCCTCCAATTATGCTCTAATCAATAGTGGCTCATGTAGCTCTCTGTCCATAATGTTTCGGACCTCTGCCGCACTCTTTTCTTCATGATTTAGCCAAGAGGCCATGGCCATAAGTTGCACGTCCCCTACCACAGCATTGGGGTCCCACAAGTTCATGTTGGGAAGGGCCAAGTTGTGTAGGTAAAACTCTGATAGCTTGGCCTTGTCTTCTGATGAGCTGCTGTCACATAGAGCCATGAATTGAGAGTAGTTTTGAAATGGAGTAATGCACCTTTAGGCCAAGGTGTTGATCTGAAACTGCAACCACTGATCCTTGAGGTATAGGGCGTATGATTTGGCAGGTTGCCTATGCTGCAGAGCTTCCATCGTTCAGGTGGCCATGTAGGCCAGTTGGGCCTCCTTTTCTTGTACCTGCTGTTTCAGAGACTGTATCTCCTGGGCTGCTTGCAATTCCTTTTCCTGTAGCTATCTAGTCAGTGCCTCTATTTCAGCTTGCAAACCATCTCCCTTCTGTTGTTCATCATGTGTTTCTTTGGCTGTTGTGGGATCCTCCTATTGTTGCTCTCCTCCCAAGCTATGGGGCTATCTTCCATAAGGTGTCCCTGTAACTGTAGTTGCTGTTTGATCAGCTCATTTTCTTCCTATAGTTTGGCCCGCTAGCTGCTTTCTACATGTCGTACCAAAGCCAATTCTTTCCTTGCCTCTTTGAGTTGTTCCTCTAAGGGACCTATATCTACCACACCCTTGGACTTGGCGATTTTCATTCAAGTGTGGGTCCTCATTCTCTCTTCCTCCAGTTCAAAGAAGAGCGGCACTGCAAATTTTTGGGGAATTATCCTTCCCGCTTCTAGCAAGTTATAGTAAGAGCACAGGTTGGGCTAGGGGTTTGGTTCCTCAATTTTCTCAGTCTTTTCCTCCTCATGGGATGATGTAGCTACCTTCTCTTCCAACTCTTCAGTCTCCTTTAGCCTAGCCAACGTATCCTGTAGAATTGTCTCAGCATCCTATAGAGAGGTCTTTGTGTCCATCAGTTTAATCCTTTCTTTCCAAGTGGACATCTTCGGGCTGCCCCGTTCATAGGTAATGGATGCCTTCGAGGGAGACCTTTATTTTTGTTTAATTGTGGTGTCCACAATCGTAATTGGCTCTTTTGACTGTGGCTAGGGTCTACCAGTTTTTTCACATGCTTCTTCTTGCCTTAATATACATAGAAAGCTCCCTTTTTCTCTTCCTTTTTTTCTCTGGGGTTGTGCTTAAGGCAGCCAACATTGTTGCTGCCTCCCTGGCCAAGATCTCGGGTGATTTCTCCTTTTTCTTCTCTGCCTCCATACTTCCTGTAGAAAGTCCTATGTCAACTATTTTCAGGGTTCCTATAGAAACTATTATGGGATTTCCTGTAGAAACTGTTTTGGCCTGTTTGGCTGTATGTGTCTTTCGTTTTAGCTCTTGTTTGGTTTCCTTGGTTTTGATTTCCTTTATTTGGGATTTTCCAGTCCTCTGTGCTCTACTTTGCAGTCGTTTCTCCCTAGGTGTTTGTGCCATTGGTCCTCCCACAGTTTTAAGTTTAGTAACTTGGCCTTTGCCTTGTTTCTCCTTCTGCTCTTTCTCTGGTGGTTTGGCCTGTGTTTCTTTGCCACTGGCTTTCTCTCTGGCTTCAAGGTGTTTCCCTTCTTCACTGCTGGATGAGGTGAGTTCCTTGGCCAGAATTCTCATATCATCATCTTTGGACATATTGCGGAATATTTCCCAGGAGAGGGGGATAGTGTAGGTATGGAGGCCATCCTCTACCAAAAGCTTGATGAGCCCATGATGGGCTAGCTGATCTGGGGTCCCCTCTTTCAATTTAGAGCCACATTCCATCAATGATTGCAAGAGAAAATAGGGGATGCTTAAATTTTGCTCTGGGGGTAGATACAACCCATGTCCTAGTTCTTTCAGTAACCGGAAATGATAGCCGTAAACAATACTGAACCGCCCCTCATAGGTAATGTATTTCATAATTTAGAGACTGGCTTCACTCCACAGAGGATGTAAACTAGCCCTCCTTACCCCATTCTTATCTTCTACAAACTGTTCCTCTGGTAGGAAGAATTCTTTCTTGGCTTTTTGGCCTAATGCTCTCTCCTCTTTCCTCCAGGGTATCCCTAAGGGCAGACCAGTGACCTGACCAATGAGTTCAGGGGTGAGCTGCAGGGTCAACCCTCTGAAATTTGCAGTGGCCAATGTTTTTAATTTAGGTTTCAGAGATATTAGGAATTCCTCTGTTATTTCATCATCATGCCCCTGGATTTTATCACAGAAGGTCATCCAATTGGCACGGGTGAAGAGGTCCACTACTGCAGGATGTTGATGCAATTTTCTGGAATCCGAGGGTTCCTTTCTGATAAACCCTCCTGGCATGGTGAGAGTGTTCAGTTTAAATGCTTTGAGCAGAAGGGGAGTGTTGTTTTATGTGCTTTCCTCCTTTGAACTTTGAGAAAGGATCTCTCAGGTGTTTATACTTTAACTTTGCACCAATTCCCTTGTTCTAATGCTTTTGTTGCCCAAACTCGACTGCTTGTGTATGGAGGGGGAAGTTTTGTTTCCACAGACGAGGTACAACACCTCAATGTTTTACTCCTAGCACACATGCAAACATGCAACTTCAAATTTTGACATACAGGCTAGCCCTCTCAGTGCTTTATCTTTCCTACAGGAGGAATCTTCACAGGACCCTTGGAGGAGAATGTTGACATTAGACCGTCTAAGAAATTTCATGTAATTACACAGGCAAGCTGCTATTCTTGACCCACAGGAAGACTTGTTTCTAATACCCCTACTTTAGATAGACCAGTTTACCACCTTTTGAAATATACCATGCAGGGAAAGTGTTTTCCGAGCCTACCTCTCCTAGAACTTCAAATTTGTCGAAGAAAAGCACAAGTATCTTTGTTCCAGGGGCTGTGCCATACTTCCTGTAGGATGCTTGCTAGCTTCTGTAGGATGCAACTGCGCTTCTGAATGAGCTCGGGACGCGAGAGAACTTCGAAACAGGTCGAAAAGCTTAGAGGATGACAACAGGTTAACGGGTTGTGGAAGCAGAGGACGAGTACTTTGGCCCGGACGTTGCAAATGCAAATGAGCATCGGATGTGCAAGCCTTTCAGCCAAGCATTTTGAACTACGACGCAATTCGTGGCGAGAGGGTCAGGTGGCCAGACCGAACCGTTATCCATCATCATGGTCATCATTCTCCTGTGTGTCTCTGGCCGCCATTACCTCCCCTCTGCCATTAACCGCTACCACCAGTGTCAGTCCACCGATTTTCACCGACTGGACACTCCACACGTGTCAGCTACATAGCTCGTTGGCGAGTCTAAACGTAACTGAGCTCATTCGGATACTACAAAGTGGTGTAACTGGTTGAGGGTGGCCAGTTGACAAACCACCGAATTCGTTCAATCCAACCATTTTCACAGGCATGCAGTTTTCTTGAAATATGGTTTATGTAATTCATGAATAAGGTTAGACACTTATCTGCGTGGTCGTGGACATGTTATACAGACTTTGGTCTTGGAACTACTGCCTCGCTTGCTGCTGCCTTGTGCACGGGTGCTAGAGCCCATCCTTTTATTTGTTGAAGTTGCATGAGTGGCTTTGGAACCCGATATTTCAATGATGAACGCTGCATGCACAGGTTCTGTCTGATATCAGTTGTCGAGGAGGTGCTCATGTTCAAGATGAACCCTTTTTTCATGTCTCCTGTGTGGATTTCAGCTGCCCCTGCCTCTAGAGTATGTGCTCCAGAGGGATCAGCTGCTACAGGATTCCTGTAGGATATCTTGTAGCTGCTTCTCCTCCCGGGATGCAGGCTAAATGGGCGGGGTCATTTTGTAGACAAGGACTCGCTACATTGAAGAAGAGCTTAGATGGAGCTTGAACAGGTAGAGTGTGCAAGCCTTTGCTGCTTGATTTTTTTTTTACTTGAAATTTTCCTTTTTATTCGTTGTCAACCTAAGGAAAACAGGGTTTCTAAAATGACTGTGCAGGAATACACGACCAAGTGGGTGATAGAGGTGTCAAGAGATAGAATAGAGTGCCACATGGTGTTGGATTGCATAGAGGTGTGGCCTCAGGCCTAACAAACCGATCCCAACCATCAGATTCCCTTTCAGAATTGAATTTGGCTCGCCCAAAGGTTCTAAAGGATGTTTCTTGTAGAAATTCAGGAATTCATGTAGAAAAGCCTGTAACTTCTTGTAGAAAAGCCTGGAACTTCCTGTAGAAAGCCCAGAACTTCCTGTAGAAGGCCCAATCTTGACCCGAATGTGACCAAATCCTAGGAGAGGTGAGTGGCCATGGAAGGGGTGTCTGAAGGGGTCTCCTGGAGCCTGGTATGGACCCATGTCCTCGTTTTGTGCACCCCTCTTTTCTTGCAATGTAGGATGTTCTGCAACATGCAATTACTTCATAGAGATTAGTCATGTTTTCTTTTTTCTTTTTTTTGTGTTTTGTTCTCTTTTCTTTTCTCTTTCTTTCCTTTTTTTTTTTTTAATGAGACAACTAGCGCGCCTCAATGAGGTTTTCACCCCTGCTATCTGCCCTGGGCGCCTCAAACAGGTTTTCACCCAAGGATCTTTTTATTCCACATTTTTTATTTCTCTAGAGACAACTAGGGTGCCTCCATGAGGTTTTCACCCTCACTGTCTGCCCTGGGCGCCTCAGAAAGGTTTTCACCCGGGGATCTTTTTTATTTTTAATTTTTTTTATGATCAAAGTGTGGTGGAATAGGGGTAGAGCCCTGCTCCACTACCAGCACTGATTTTTCCAAAGTTTCAATGAACTCCTACCTCAAAAGAGGTTTCTTGTAGAATTTCAATCGATGCCCATTGACAAGCATGGGGATGGCTTCTTCGTCAATGGTCCTGATAAGGACTGAACCATTGTCATTACACTTCTCCACTGCATATGGTCCTAGCCATCTTGTCCTCAGCTTTCCTTTGAAATCCTTGTATCTTGAGTCATACAACAGTGCCCAATCTCCCAGCTGGAATTGCTTTTCATTAAGGTGTCGGTCGTGCCATATATTCCTCTGAAGTTGGACTACTTCTGGGTGGAGGAGGGCCTGCATTCATTTTTCATCTAATCCATTCAACTACAGTAATATTTCACGTTGAGCATGGATGAGATCTAGGTCTAGCTGAGCTACCACCTTCAATGTGTTGTACTTGAACTCTATGGACAACAAATCTTTCTTCCCGTAGACCAGCTCATAAGGTGTGAAACCTGTTGTAGTTTTCCAAGTGGTGTTGTAGGCCCAGGTGGCCTCAACAAGGCAATCTGCCCAATCCTTTCTGCTGTTGCTCACCACCTTAGTCAAAATTCCTTCCAATGCTCTATTGGTGACTTCCACCTGTCCATTTTCTTGTGGATGATAGGGGTGGAAGTTCTGTGCTTGATCTTGTGATGAGCGAGCAGGTCGTCAATCAAGTTATAGGTGAATTGGCTTCCTTGATCGGTGACTAGCTCTCTTGGGTAGCCAAACTTGTAGAAGATGTTTTCCCTTAAGAACTCAGCCACTTTCTCTTCTGTCGCTTCCTTGATTCCCTTTGTTTCTGCCCACTTTGTCAGGTAGTCGGTGCATACGATGATGTAAGACCTTTGCTTTGAAGGAAGGTTGATAGGTCCCACGAAATCCATGCCCCAGTTCTCAAATGGCTTGAAAGTCACTTGAGGTTGGAGGGGCATTTCATCCCTCGGAGTAGGTTTCCCCATCCTCTGACATTGGTCACACTGGCTGATGTATCTTCTGACATCTTGATGAAGAGTAGGCCAACAGTAGCCAGCCTGTAGAATTTTGAAGGCAGTCCTTTTTGCTGCAAAGTGGCCTCCACATGGTCCATCATGACAGGTTAGGAGGATGTCAAAGACTTTCTCTTCCCTAACACAACGCCTCAAGATATGATCTGGGCCAATTTTAAACAGGTTGCCCCTGATCCAAGTGAATGGGGCACTCTTCCTTACGATTCTGCTCTTCTCCTTTGAGGATAGATGCGGAGGGAACTATGCTGAGACCAAGTAGTTTGCTATATCAACAAACCATGGAGAGAGTATTGAGATAGAAAACAAGTGTTCATCCAACATCTGGTCATCCATTGTCCCTTCCTCACCTGTAGGAAAATCCAATCTAGATAGGAAGTCAGCAACAACATTTTCCTTACCTGGCTTGTCAACAATAGTCAAATAAAATTGCTGCAACAAAAGTAACCATCTAATGATATGAGCATTCACATCAGGTTTATTCATTAAATATCTAATCGTGGCATGATCAGTGTGTACAAATGTTTGATAACCAGTGATGTAGTGTCTGAACTTGTTTAAGGAATGGAATACGGCCAGGAACTCTTTCTTGGTTACCGTATAGTTCATCTCTACCTTAGACAGGTTTTTGCTAATAAAGTATATGGCATATGGCAATTTCTCCTCAACTTGTCCTAAGGCTGCTCCTATGGCTTTGTTTGAGGCATCAGTGTGGATGTGGAAAGGTAGGGCCCAGTTTGGACCTCTCAAGGTCTGGGCAGGTACCAGCTTACCTTTCAACTCATCCAAAGCCCCTTGGCAGTCATCAATCCATTTAAACTCGACATTTTTCCTAAGAGGCTAAACAATGGCGAGGCTAGCTTACTAAAATTTTTGATGAATCTTCTATAATATCCTTCCAAGCCTAGAAAACTCCGAACATATCTGACCTTTTGAGGAGGTGGAACCTTTTGGATGATAGCGATCTTGCTAGGATCCACCTATAATCCTTGCTGAGAAATTGTATGACTTAGCGCGGTCTCTTCCGTCATCAGGAATTCACATTTTTCGGGACTGAGGGACAAGTTCATCTTAATGCACTTGGTTAGAACTTTTCCCAGGTTAGTCAATGCTTCATGGAAACTGGACCCCTAAGGAGTAAAGTCATCCATATAGATTTCCAGCGAATCGTGAACCAGTTCAGCAAATATGCTCAACACTGCCCTCTGGAAAGTGGCAGGAGCATTGCACAACCCAAAGGGAAGGACCCAGTAGGCAAAGGTACCCCATGGACAAGTGAAGGTTCTTTTATCTTGGTCTTCCGGGCTGATTTAGATCTGATTATACCCTGATTTAGATCTGATTATACCCACTAAAGCCATCTAGGAAAGAAAATAATTTCTTCCCTGTTAGACCATCCAACACCTGATCTATGAAAGGAAAAGGAAAGTGGTCCTTCTTGGTGGCTTTGTTAAGTTCTCGATAATCTACACAGATTATCCACTTCCCATTTTTCTTGGGCACAAGCACTAGAGGTGAAACCCACTTATTATCAGAGATGGGGTAGATGAATCCTACATCCAGCAATTTTTGCAATTCTTCCTTGACGATGTCTTTAAGAGCTGGATTCATTCTCCTCTGAGGCTGCGTGACTGGTTTACAATCCTCTTTAATGTAGATGTGATGGGTACAGACCGGAGGGTGGACTCCTTTCATCTCCCTATAGCTCCAAGAGAAAGCATCCAAATGGTTGTTCAATAAGCTACACAGCTCCTTCTCCTGGGAGGGAGATAAGGAGGAGCTGATCTTTAAGGTTCTTTCAGGGCCAAATTCCACACTCTTAACTCTAGGAGAGGTCGGATTAGTCACACAGAGGTCCACTAAAGCACTGGCTTGGGTATCTTCCACCAACTCTTCTAATGACAGTGCACCAAGAGGTGGGTTTTGAATCAAATTCTCAACCAAGTCATCCTCGGTTTGAGGGCCTACCTTGGTGGCTTCTATTGCACACAATGGTGCAAAGTAGACCTCATCCTCATCTTCATCTTCCAACCAGAGTGGTATGTCATGTTCTAGTAGAGGTTGGGTAGGAGGATAGAGGACTAGTTACTTAGACATAGGTCCATTCTTGATGGTCATGCTTCTAGCTTGACAACTGATGTAAGCATCTGCAGTAGCTAACCAAGGCCTTCCCAATATGAGGGGGTATCCAGTAAGTTTTGTCTTTGGCTGAAGGTCCAAGAAATCCGTAGGGTACTCCCAGGAGTCAACAGAGACCAAGACATCTTCCACAATCCCTTCGGAAGTCACAGTGGAGTGGTCTGCTAACTGCAGTACTGTCAAGGTCTTCCTCAAGAAACTCTGAAGGTTGAGTTTAAGCATAGTCTCCTTGGTCATCACATTAATGGCAACCCCTAGATCAGTCAAGGTATGGAGGATTATGGTGCCATTGATGTGGACATCAATTACAGGACTCCTAGGGTCCAAATATTTTGGACAGATTACTTGCCCCAACATTAGATCAGACAGTTGTCCTATGACATTGATAGTCTGGGCATCTCTCTTGCGCCTGCCTGGGTGCCTGAAACACTTCTCCTTGATCAATGTTTTGTATATCGGTACATCTTTTATGGCCTAGAGAAGGGGTATTTTCACACACAACTACTTAATTTATCCCAAAAGCTCAGTCTCCTCTTAGTTTGGTTGCGTGGTTGCTATTAGTCACTCGGGAAAGGGTGGAATGGCTTTGGGTTCACTTTCCCGTTTTTCTTCCTCATCCTCCAGGGGAGGAAGTTGGCGATCTGGAAGGACCTTCCCAGATCGTAGGTTGATCCCCTGGATCTCCACAGCATAGGTAGGGTATGTTGTTTCCCCAGTGTATACCTGTTGGGCTTGTCTGTTGTTGGGGTTCGGGTTCGGTTGGGCAGGCATTTGGGGTTGTCTTGGAGAAGCAGGAGGAAATGGCTATGGTTGAGTAGGTGGTGGAGGCAAAATGGCGGGAAGAGAGTTGTATTGGGGCCTCCATCCCTGCTAAGGTGCATTCCAATGAGGCTGTGGCTCGATAGGTGAGGGAAATGAATGCGCAAGAGGTTAAGTATAGTAGTGGGATGGATAAGACCATGAAGGAGGTGTGGACCAGGAAGGATGAGCAGGGTGACCCCAAGAAGGTATGTGAGCAGATTGGTTGGGGCTATAGTAAGCTTGGGAGGTCCCTTGCATCCCCTGCTGGTAAGGCCTGGCCCCATGCGGCCTCCTTTGGTTGAGGAAGTAGAGAGGTTCAGCGGTTTCCTAAGTCCCTAGGTACATGGCTTTAAATCTGGGTAAGGTTGGGCATTGGTTTGTGGGGTGGTCTTCCTCACAAACGAAGCATACCTCTACTGCGTGCAATGGACACTTGTTCTTAGGGTGCTTCCTCGTACATCTGGGACAGAAAATGGCCAAAGCCCTCTCAGCTTCCTCTTTCTTTTGTTGGATTCGGAAAGTATCAAGTTGCATGTCAATGGTCTGTCTCATCTCACTTTTGAGGTCTTCCATCTGATTAGCAAACTCATGTTTGGAGAAGGTGGTACTAGCTGAAAGTGGATTCCCCCTACCTCTTTATCGGGCTGCCCTAGAATGGTTTCTAAACACAGTCTTTATGTCCTCATAGGGCAGTTGGTAAATGTCTCCTCCAGCTAGCAACTAAAGGGTGTCTAGAAGGTCCTCAGGGACTCCTCGAAGCAGAACCAACTTCATAGATTCAAGGTCAATTGTGCACCTGGCCCGTTTATAACTAAGCTGGAAGCTTTCCTTGTAGTCTTCTAAAGACTCATCATTTCCCATGGTTATCCAAAATATTTCTCCCTTTGTTTCCTTTGACCTACAGTAGTCCCGGTATTTGTTGTTAAAGTCTTCTGCATCTGAGCCCAAGTAGCTATATTGTTTCCAGGTAACCCCATGAACCAGCGGAGTGCTACATCCTTGAGGGTAGAAGAAAACAGTTTCAACTTTTGCTCGTCCTCAGCATAGTCATAAGTTTGACAAAGGACAACAAACTCAAACAAGAAGGTATCAGGGTCTTCAGTGGTCAATCCATGGAAGTGAGGTAAAGCTGAGGGACTTATGTTTTCCATTTTCATGTCCCCATTGGTCTCTTAGATGGGAAAAACACCTTCTATTCTCTCGTTATCTCCTACACTATTTCTGTGTTCAGCCATGGTCTTGAGAGGGATGTTCTCTTGCTCTTCTTCTGTTATAGGATCTTCGTATATCTCAGGAGGTTCACCTATAGGTTCTTCTGGATCACGGCCACCAAATAAGAGAGAAGGGTGACTCTGTGATGTGGTGGGGGTGTTGGGTAGGAATTTTCCGGTATTGTCTCTATTCCTACGAGGCATGAAATGAAAGATTTTTGGCTACTTTTGTTTTTTTTTTCTCTGCTTGTACCCGCAAAATTGAAAATAGATTGAATTACAACTAACTAAAATCTATCCTATTGAAATGAAAATGCAGAATTGAAATGAAAGAAGGAAAGAACTAATCTATTTTGCTGAAATGAAATTGCAGGAATGAAATGCTAGGCTACGCTTGCGA
Source organism: Pinus taeda (assembly GCA_000404065.3). Classification (NCBI taxonomy): domain Eukaryota; kingdom Viridiplantae; phylum Streptophyta; class Pinopsida; order Pinales; family Pinaceae; genus Pinus; species Pinus taeda. Next base: position 159,911 of record APFE030853639.1, on the reverse strand, counting down.
AATTGAAATTGCGGAATTGAAATGCTACTCTATGCTTGCAGAATTGAAATGCTAGTCTAAGAAAGCAGGAAATGTCTAGTCTATTGTTGTGGAAATGAAATTGCAGAATGGAAATGAAATAAACTACTGAGCAGAAGGTTGGGGTAGAAAATAGAAGAAAAGCAGCAATCACAAATACTCTGACGCATCCCCGGCAACAGTGCCAAAAAGAATGGTGGGCTCCAGTATTGCAGCAATAATGCTGTAACTTTTGGGACTCCCTTATTTATTTTATATCAACCCAGTAGTTTGTAACAAACTTGGAAGCGACGGTGCTATATGCATAAGTACTAGCTCTTGCCGTAGCTGTCATTTCGTCAGCTGGCACAAGTACACTAGGGGCTTAAGCCAACTTCTATGAGCTTTGAGAAGAAGATTTTTAACTGATGGATGAAAGCTAACTCAAGGGAAGCTAATCTACTTACAGAAAGAAACTGAAACGCTGAAAAGAAATGCAAACCCTAGCAAACCCTAATTTTACCAGCTAGCTATACTGATACGGAAAAGAGGATGCAAGCTACTGAAAGAGATGCCATTACTTCTAGGAAGGTAAAATACTTGTGTCTAAGCTACTTCTATCTGAAGAAAACATCTTTTTGTATTTTTGATTAAGTTTTCAGATTTATCATGCATGTGCTTTCACTGTTTTTGACTGTACAGAAGTGGATCGGCAAGAGAAAATGCTTGCAGGAGGTTGGGAAGGTTCAGAGAGGGCCTAAGGGGTCCCTAGCACCCTTCATGAGAGTTTCACAGATTTTGGCTTTCAAGAAACCACTTTCGTGAGCTTCTACAGGAAGTCTATAGGAGTTCTACAAGATGTTCTAGAATTTCTACAAGATGTCTGTAATTTCTACAGGATGTTCAAAAATGGGATTTTAGAGAATGGATGGAGGGAAAAAAGTGGATGGGTGAGTATGGAGATGAGATAGGGGTGTGAGGAGGTCCAAGACTTGGTGGATGGAGATGAGGAGTGGCGCGGATGGTTAGATTTGTTAAATGAGGTATGAAACGAGGCTGCACAAGAAGATGAGAATCATGGCAAAGTAAGCGAATGAGGCAAATGTAAGGTAAGGGTTCTAAGTGAAGGATGAAGCAGGTAGGTTGGATGGAGTATGGGAAAATGGAGAAGTATGACAGGCACTCTGTGTGGAGTATCAAAGAAGGTATGTTTTGATGGTTATTTCAGTATCTTTTCATTAGCACTTATAAGCCTTTTTGCATTATGAACTTAGGAAATGATAAAGAATTATAACGAGACATGTGAGATTAATATAGAACACTGACAATTGTCATTTCAATGTACAGGAGGGAGGAAAAATGAAAAGTGGCCATCCTAAAGGAAAAGACAAAGATGGATTAACTATTGTCCCTTCGACGGGAGACCGCATGCAAACCAGATCAAAACGGACCAACCCAAGAAAGGAAGCGGAGATACCAGCTCGACGCAGAAAAGAGAAGAAGTGACTCCGGATTAACGATTCTGTGAATCCCTCAGGATCCTTGATCCTGAGGGATCGATGTTTTATCTATTTCTGCATATTGATATCTCCATTGTTACCCTGATAGAAGGGGTAGCATTGTTAGCTAAAGCATGGTTATGCTCTTATGTAATTTCTTTTAAAAGATCAAGACTGTGATCATTACATCCTGTTAAGACTTGCTTTACTGTAGTTTTACTTGATGCATTAATACAGACTTGGTTACTCTTTTATCTTTGAGCATGGATCAACCTTAAGCGGTGTACTCCTAGAGGCTAAGGGCCCGGCCCTAGAGGACACTTGCTCTTGTACCATTACGCGTGGTTTCTGTGTGGTTTGTGTATCAACATGATCTGGTAATCTGACATGTTTTATAAAGTTTAAGTCACATGCTCTATCATGTTTAATCCATTTAATGTTCCTACAAATAAAAGTGTTGTATTGACGCTGCATCATGTTACTATTCCTTTAGGTGTTGGTATAATATGATTAATCTCTACAGGATACTATTGTTCCATTACAGAGTTTTTGTGTTATGCGATTGTGCCTTAGCATTACAGAATTTATCTTGGAAGCTCTGATTTGATATGATTATTGAATTCTTGAATATTACTGTTTCATCTTGAGATGCAATCATACGCTTTCTAATTAGAAGTGACAATTGAATCAGACTAAGCATGTTGTGTTTATATGGTTTGCAGTGCTGTTCCATCATGTATCTGTAGGCAGTGTTGTTCCATTGTGTGCGTACACCTTTAAGAATGAAGGATTGATGTTTGGATTGACGTGACTGAATAGATTCACAGCTTGTTAAACTTAGTTACTGCTCTATTCCTTGATTGTTGTTCCACTTCCGAATTGATGTTTCATTTCTGAATTGTTATTTCATTTCCGAATTGCTGTTTCATTTCTGAATTGCTGTTTCATTTCTGAGTTGTTGTTCCATTTTAAGGTTGTTGTTTTATTTCATTGTTGTTCTCTTTATCTGCCATTTCATTTCTTATTATTTGTTAAGGACGATCTTAGGCTATAGTGAGCATCGGCATCTGCTGCCCGACTCCCAGACCCCTAATCTGTTCTCCGAATTCTTTTCCATCAGTTTCTAAAGGGATGGGTTATTGCTACCGAACCCTTGACTGATACATTTCTTAATATCTAAATGTGTGATCTAGCCTTTTGAAGTAGTTAAGTTGTAGACACACATCCATTTACTTTTGTAGTTTCAAACAACTGTACTACGAGAATTATTCTGACAAATGCTAAGCCTCAGACTGAGACACTCTTTGAAATAGCAAAACTTTCCTGGATTGACATATTAATGTGAGGTAATGAGAGGTAAAAGAGATCTTTTTTATAGCTCCAAATTTTGGCGTCGTTGACGGGGAAAGAGTGTAGCCATTTGTTCTTTTTTTTTTGAGTAGTGTACGAGCCTGCTAGGGAATAATTGGGTTTTGAAAACGGAAGGTAAGAACCTACATGTGGAGCATGTAAAAGACCTGCTCCTTTGCCCACTTTCCTGCAGATTTGCTGCTATTGCTTAAGTAGGATTTAGTAGTTAAATTGAGTGCATGACTAAGCAGAAAAAGCCAAAGAAAAATTCCAAACCTTTACCAAAGCCAGAAAAAGCTAAGGGGTCGGTGACCCTTGGTCGATCAACATTCATAGACGAAATCTATAAGAAAGCCGAATCTCAGCCCTCAGTAGGACCTAGGAAAATTACTTCTAAACAGCCTACTAGCTCCCTTCAGGCCACAGGTTCACCATCTGTAGCCTTTGCTGAGGTGCATAGTCAAACTAACGAGCAAGACTTTCAAGAAATTGAAAATTCTACTCCAGAGCTATTGCAGGAAGGGAATTTCAGTAATATTTGTGAAGGAGGAGGAGAGAGAGGGGAAACTGAGGAACCAAGATCTCCTCTTAGGATAACTCAGCCATTGAGCAGCCCAGACAAAGGGAGTGCTGCAAAAATTACTATTGGAGAGACCCAATCTCCTCAGTCAAAAGTCCCAGATAGAGGAAGTGCTATTAAAACTATTCCTGTCAAAGCCATTCCCTCTCAACCTAGGAACACCCTCCTAGATATCCCAGAAGGTTACTGGCATATATTTGACCCAATGACTCAAAATCATCCAAACACCCAAACCTCTACATTACAATACCCCATAGTGGATTATGCAGCAAATGCCCCCATGAAAGCAATCCCCCTTCAACATATCCCTACATTTCACGGGCTTAGATCAGAAGACCCAGATGCATTTTTATTTGAATTTGATGTACTATGCAGGGGATATGATTACACCACTGACCCCCAGAAACTAAAACTATTTCCCTCTACACTAAAAGGGGTTGCTTTAAGATGGTTTATGGGATTAGGTGGTGGAGTTATAAATAACTGGGAACAAATGAAAGAATCTTTTCTAAAAAAATATCAAGACTATTGCAGGTCTAGAGAACTGAAAGAGGAAATATTCCAGATGATAGCTAGACCAAACGAAACATTAGAAGAGTATGTAGAAAATTTCCATTATAATCTACAATGATCTCCCTATGCATCAATTCCTTTACCTAATAACGTGTTGAAAACAACATTAATAAGGGGCATGAAGGAACAATGGATCGAAACATTAAACATTATGGGAAAAGGGGATATTTATCAGGAAAGTTTTGCTGACATAATTGATTTATGCATCAGGAGTTCGAGAGGCAGCACATGAATCAAACCGACAGAACATGATCGGTTTGTAAGAGAGAATAAAATCTCATCAGAAGGAGTAACGGATGTAGAAATTGGAAATTTATTAGAAAATTTTAAAATTGATATACTAGGGACACTGACTACACAATTGGATATTTTGTAGGCCAAGCAGAAGCAAATGGAGGCAAAACAGAATTTGGCAATCTTCTGCCCTAGATGCAGGAAGAAGCATAGCCATAAGGAGTGTCCACTAGATTCAATCCAAACATGCGCCATCTGTACAAGAGATCACTCTACGGAAAGTTGTCCCTCACTACCTAGACTGAAAGCAGTATATAATGAGGCAGAAGAAGAGCCAGAAGCAGTGTATTTGCTCAACCTGCGCCATCAGTGGCAGCCGCGACAAACTGGTATGTTTCCAGACGCAGCTTCTTCTTTTCAATCTCCGCAGTATAATGCTCAACAGTATAATACATGGAAAATTCAATTTCAACCTCCATTTCCAAACTGGTCACTACAGTCATCTTCTTCTGCAAACCCGTCGCTAAATCAGATGAGCCAATCTGGTTGGTCGAATCCTCCTTATCCCCCACCATATTGGAAAAACAACCCATACCCACCATAATGGACTCCCCCTATTTCACAAAGCTCAGCTTGGCAGACAAACTGGTAGAGACCAATGCATCAGCCAATAGGAAATATCCCTCTCCCTCAACTTACACTACCAGCTTTACAACAAAATCCCCAGTCTAATATGAGATCGTAACTCCCAGCCCAACCCAACCCCAACCCAAATAACAGACCGGTCCAATCTATCCAAATCCTAGAAACACCAGAAGTAGGACCCGATCTGAGGGAGTGTAATGATCTTCAGTTAAGATCTAGGCGTATTATTCAAACTAAGGGAAATAAAATAGTTCAGATTGAAGATCAGTTACCTAGAGAACATATGTCACATGAAGAGGATGTGAATAAACAACAAACTCATAATCAAGCAACCACATCCTCTTCCCTGTTCCCAGAACGATTAGTCATACCTTGACCTATACAACAGCCTGATTTTGACATTCAGGGAGAATTGAAAAAATTGTACATAAAAATTCCATTCCTCCAAGCCATTCAAGACATCCCGATATATACAAAAACTATTAAAGAATCGTGCATAAAAAGACTAAGGAGGAATATAACAAATAATCCAAGAGTTCAAGTAGTTGGCACTTTATCTGACTTATTATCAGGAAAGGAAACACCCATTAAATACGAAGACCCAGGAAACCCAATAGTAACTGTCCAAATTTATGGTCAAACCCTGCCCAATGCCTTAGTTGATCTTGGAGCTGCAATTAATATCTTAACAATCGCTACTTGCCACAAGCTAGGCATTACATCGGTAGAACCCACCTCCACTTTGTTAGAATTGGTTGACCGATCTGTGGTTAGAGCAGAAGGCATACTACATGATGTCATGGTCTAGGTTGACTCCTGGGAATATCCAACCGATTTTCTGATAATAAATCCTAAAACCCAATTTGATGGACATCCATTGATCTTAGGAAGACCTTGGCTCGCCACTGCCGATGCCTATATTGGTTGTCGGCAAGGGAATATGATCATAACCAGGGGAACAGATATCAAGAATTTACTGCTATATCCCCCAGCACAGCCAAGTGTCACAATAGTCAAAACTAATAGGCACCATGTATCTTATCAATCTTACTGATAACATTAGATCTCCATTAACTATACAAGAAGCATGTGAGTTCAAAGACCAAACAGAAGATGATGCCATCAATAATTTCATTAGTCAAACTGAACTCACATCTCGTACCCAATGTCATATGATAAAAGCAGCATTTGATAACGAATTAGAAGAAGACCCTGTGAAAGATACATATGATCACACAATCCCTGTCACTTCTATTGCAAATAGTAAAATTGTGGAAATTGAACCCGGAAAAACCCTAAACATTAATGCCAACCTCACATCTGAACAAGAAACAAAGCTTATCCATATGTTAAGGAGATATAAAGAAGCATTTGCATGGGACTACCTTGATATGAAAGGAATTGACCCCCAGTTATGTACACACCACATTTACATAGAAAAAGATGCAAGACCTGTTACGCAGCCTCAGAGAAGACTAAATCCTCATCTAAAAGAAGTGGTAAAAGCTGAGCTTCAAAAACTTTTAGATGTTAACTTTATCTACCCTATCTTTGATAGTAAATGGGTCTCCCCACTTGTGCTGGTACCAAAAAAAGAATGGGAAATGGAGAATATGCGTGGACTACAGGGAGCTAAATAAATAAACACAAAAAGATCACTTCCCTCTCCCATTCATCGACCAAGTATTAGACACTTTGGCAGGAAATAAATTATTTTCTTTCCTTGATGGCTTCAGTGGGTATAACCAAATACAGATTGCCCCTGAAGATCAAGACAAAACTACTTTTACTTGTCCTTGGGGACCATTTGCCTACCGAGTTTTACCTTTTGGCCTATGCAATGCCCCTGCCACATTCCAAAGGGCTATCCTTAGCATTTTTGCAGACCTAATAAATGAAGGACTGGAAGTATATATGGACAACTTTACTCCATACGGAGATGACTTTGACCCAGCACTAGATACACTAGAAAAAATCCTACAATGTTGCATTGCTACCAGGCTTTGTTTAAACCATGAAAAATGTTATATGATGATGATGGAATGACTTATTTTAGGACACTATATTTCAGCAGCTGGCATTCAGGTAGATCCAGCCAAAATCCAAATACTTTTGCTTATTCCTACTCCTACCACTCAAACAGAGGTACGTAGCTTTCTTGGATTTTCTGGTTACTACAGAAGGTTTATAGAACATTATTCACGTATTGTTGCACCCTTGTATGCACTAACTAGTAACGTTGGTTTTCTTTGGACAAACAAATGTGAACGTGCTTTCAAGGATCTGAAGAAGCTCGTATCCACAGCCCTAGTCTTCGAGGACCAAATTGGGATTTGCCATTCTAGATATCATCTGATGCCTCAGACACAACCATTGGAGCGGTTCTTGGACAGGAAGAGGATAGAAAACCATATGCAATTTATTACATTAGCAAAAATCTATCCCCTACTGAATTAAACTATACTGTCACTGAAAAAGAATTTCTAGCCATTATACATGCTGTCAATAAATTCAGACATTGCATTACTGGATATCATGTTATCTTGTACACAGATCATTCTGCTATAAAATATAGCAAACAAGCCTATCACAAATGGCAGAATAACTAGATGGATGATTTTATTGCAAGAATTTGATATTACAATCAAGGATCAACCTGAAAAAGAAAACCCAGTAGCTGATTTCCTCTCAAGAATGTCAAAGCCAGTTGATGCAGCAGCAGTTGAAGATCAATTTCTAGATAAGCATCTCTTTGTTGTAACTGTTCAAACACCCTGGTATGCTGACGTTGCCAATTACCTAGCAGTAGGTAAGTTACCAAAGCATCTAACCCCTAATGAGCAAAAACAGATTGTTCAACGAAGTACTAGATTTTCCTGGATTGGGGGATATTTGTTTCACACAGGGACAGACATGCATATCAGGAGATGCGTTCAAGAGGATGAAATTTTTGACATATTGAAAGCCTACCATGACCAACTATGTGGTGGACACTTCGCCGATCGCAGGACTGGACATAAAGTGTTACAAACATGGTATTATTGGCCCACAATTTTCAAAGATGCAAAGAAATTTGTCCAAGCGTGTGACAGTTGCCAGAGAGTGGGACGCCCTAGTCATTCGGATGAGATGCCTCTGAAACCACATCTAGTCATCGAACCATTTGAGCGATGGGCTCTTGATTTCGTAGGACCAATCAACCCATTATCAAACCAGAAAACATACATTTTGGTGGCAACAGCATATGTCACCAAGTGGGTTGAAGCAGAGGCATTGCCAAGAGCCACAGAAGACTCTGTTATACAGTTCATGTTCCATCTATTTGTACGTTATGGCCTTCCAAGAGAGATAATTACAGACGGTGGACCACAGTTTGCTGGAAACAGAATAGCTGCAACACTCAACAACTATCATGTCCAGCATAAAATTACTACTCCATACCACCCGCAGGCAAATGGGCAAGTAGAAAGCAGCAATAAAATAATAGAAACAATCCTAACGAAAACTGTCGCATCACATAGACGTGATTGGGCTGCCAGACTACCTGAAGCACTGTGGGCTTATAGAACAACATGGAGGAGTACCACTGGTTACTCACCTTATCAGCTAGTATTTCGAAAACAACCCATTTTCCCCATAGAATTCGAAATCCAAACATTACGAACAACACAAGAAATTGGCTTAGACCTAACTGAGGCACAAACTAATCGACTAAAACAGATCAATGAGCTGGATGAAATTAGGCTCTCTGCACTTCAACACACTGCTCTGATACAGCAACAGAGAGCTAAATGGCATGATGCTCTCATTAAAAATAAAGTCTTCCATGAAGAAGACTGGGCTCTTTTGTACGACTCCACGTTTCAGGACCACCCCAGGAAACTCCATACTCGTTGGTTGGGACCATATGAAATCCAAAAGGTACATGACAATGGTACCCTTACCCTAATCACTATTGATGGTTCTAGATATGCCTTTAAGGAAAATGGCCATCGATTCCGTCTCTATCGCAAACCACTTACTCGAGAGTCCTTTTGCCAACAACTACGCCAAGATTCAGATATGGAGATTTTGGGCGAGGAAGAGAAGTCTTCCTCACATGTAATTCACTAAGGAATTTGCTTTTCTTTACAGTCTATACATAACTTCTTGAGTTACTTTTGTACATATCTTTGAAACAAGTTTTGCTACCTCTGCTGTTCCTTTTCCAAAAGGAATGGCATTAGGAGTTTTTGTTGTTCCTTTTTCCAAAGGAACACCATTTGTGAGTTTTTTCCATTCCTTTTCCAAAGGAACATCATTTGTGAGTTTTTGCCATTCCTTTTCCAAAGGAACAACACTTTTGCTTTCTGCTGTTCCTTTTCCAAAGGAACAACACTTTTGATTTTTGCTATTTCTTTTCCAAAGGAATGGCATTTGTGTGTTTTTGTTGTTCCTTTTCCAAAGAAACAACACTTTTGCTTTCTGCTGTTCATTTTCCAAAGAAAAAACACTTTTTCTTTCTGTTGTTCCTTTTCCAAAGGAACAACACTTTTTATTTCTGTTGTTCCTTTCCAAAGGAACGACATTTGTGTGTTTTTTTTGTTCTTTTTCCAAATGAACAACACTTTTGATTTTTGTTGTTCCTTTTTCAAAGGAACGACATTTTTGTGTTTTTACTGTTCATTTTCCAAAGGAACAACACTTTTTCTTTCTGCTATTCATTTTCCAAAGGAACAACATTTTTTATTTCTGTTGTTCCTTTTCCAAAGGAACGACATTTGTATGTTTTTTGCTGTTCCTTTTTCCAAAGGAACAACACTTGTGAACTATTGTTGTTCCCTTCCTCAAAAGGAACACCACTTGTATGCTTTTGCTCTCCTTGTGAAACAGCTTGTTCCTTTTGCTATTCTAAATTGAGGACGCTTATTGCTCGTGTTCTTTCAAGTCTTTTTGAATACAGCTATGCACTTATGTAATGAGAACAAAAACACAGCATACAGAAATCAGTCAATCATAAATCGCTATCTTTATAAGACACTTCCCTGAATTGGTGAGAAGACAGAAGGAAAGACATGCTTATTCATTATCTTTTGCTGCCATTGTTCTACTAATTCTGTTCTGATTGGTTATTTGTATCATGATGGTCCCTTTTTAATCCTCTTTGAGTATCATTCAACAATAAGAGCAAAGGATCTATACCTTCCTATTGGGATATTAAGACTTTTTCCACCATTCCTACTCTTAAGGAGTGTTGAACCACCATTTGTGTATAAATAGGGAAGACACTTTATGAAAAACAAAGAAAAAAGGGAGCAAACATGGTTTCTAAATTGTCAAGTTGCAGGATAGGAAGTCTCATCACGAGCTGGCCTACCATGATCATCAGGATGGAAGCGAAGTGGCATTCCCACTATGGCCACCACACCAGGGAAATGGTCCAAAAGATATATTAAACAAACAACCCTTGGAACAGAAGGTCTCATCACGAGCCGGCCTGCCCACTATTCGCTCCTTCCTCGTGAATGGCAATATGGCTAACTGGTCACCAAGCTAGCGTAATGGCCTACATTTTGAAATTACACAACGTTTCCTAGCATACACAAAGGACTATGGTTCTATGGGTGAAACAAACAACTCTGCCAAGGTTATGGACACCTGTCGGTAGCAGAGCACTGTTAATGGTATTGAAGTCGCATTATTTACACCAATAGGTAAGTTGGATGCATCATTTTGTTTCTTATTTCGTGGTAATCAATTATATGTTATTACCCCAACCATATAACACATGACTATATATTATCACCAATCATTATAGAACCAGCGACAATGACCGCATGAGACTCTCTATTTACGGTAAATGTCTTATCGCCGACTTGCATCAAATCACTGCAGTCTCTTACGTATTAAAGTGACACAAATTTATACCTCAATTTCAGTAATAGGTTGTTTTGGTAAACATGGCATATTGCCATACGCTGTTCCTTAAAAACTTTGCTGCAGAACGGGTGTTGCTCCTTTATTTGATAGCTGGGACAGCCTATCACATTGCGGGGGAGGAGGTTAACCTCATCATTCCCCAGATTACGTGTCAGCTCGCTACTTGGCAGATTGTGTACTGGGGTATAGCACTGCTCAACGGTATTATCTCTTCCTATTTTTTTTGTTTTTTTCTACATGAGTTGTTGTTCAAAGCCATTTCCACTGCGTATGCCGCAGCATTAGAGTTTGAACGAGTTCTACGCCATCAGCTTCTCTGTGTTTCAACAAACAGCTGCCGTTCCTTTCAAAATTCGCAGTGAAACTATAGGAGGAAGATCAATTCGCAGAGAACCGCAAGTGCTAACTGTTTCGACTACTGCCCGGGAAATCTTGGCAAGAGCAAGATGGCTGACCTATCTTAACCGCTTGAGGGAGTCTAATGAAACAATAGCAATTGAATTCTTACAGAATTTGCAAGAGGACTACTCCATAGTAAGAGGAAAACGTATAGTAGTCACCGATGACATTATCGCAGAAGTCTCGGGACTGCCAGCCACTGGACTAGTGGACGGTAAAGAAGGAAAGGCTGCAGAATATTATAGAGATCTTCCAGGATGAGGGACAAAGCCTGACAATTCGAGGAAAGGGGATGTTGCCAGCAACACTAGGAGAGCCGTAGGCAGAATTAGCAAAGACAATCCAAAGCTATATCACCTGTGAAGGCAGAAAAGACGTGGTAAGACCATGGCATATTAAACTCCTAGCTGTTCTAAAACAGAAATGCTCTGTAAATTTACCTGCATTGTTGAATTCATTACTTCATGACGTTGCACAAAGCATGAAAAAGGCACATCACGTAGAGTCAGTTGTTAGTCATCATGGATTGATTCGGTTGATAGTCAACCATAGTCTCACCTAGCAGCAGAGCAGCTGGGAAGAACTAATTATCATTGTAAATGGGGGGTTGGCCACACCCGAACGTCTGGGAAAACAGAAACAAGTCACTAGCACACCCCAACGTTCAGGAAAACGGAAGCAAGTCACTAGCACACCCGAGCAACCTGAAAAACAAAAGAAATCGGCAAAGTGGAAACATGTTACCAGCACACCCGAGCAACTAGAAAAACACAGGAAATCAGTCCAGCTAGCACGACTACGAGGGGGGATGGAGAAGCCCTAGGAAGGCACTAGCCAAACGGTGGAAATCGAAGATGAGAAATCCCCAAGGGAAGACAAGGAAACAGAAGTACAGGATGAGGAAGCAGAGCAGTGTACAGAAGAAGATGCAGAAGAAGAAGAAGAGGAGACAAAACAAACTGCAGAAGAAGAAGAAGAAGAGGAGGCAGAGCAATCTGTAGAAGAAGAAGAAGAAAAAGATGAGCAATCTAAAGAGGAAGGAGACAAGGGAAAAGAAGCCGAGCAGTTTGAGCAGGAAGAGGGAATGGAACAGCAGGAAGGCATCCCATTACAAGACCCATTAGGGGAAGATGAATTGGCCAAAGTTTTGGCCAATGGGCGAATATAACCAACCTCTGAGTCCATCAAACCTCCATGTCGGAGAAAAACCCCAGGCAAAATATGCACCCAAGGAATCACATGTAAAAGAGGCAGAAGTAGAAAATCTGTTTGTTCATGATGAGAAGATGTCAAAAAATACTGAGCAGGAACAACCCGTTCCTAATCAGAAGGCACCAGAAGAAAGTCTAGAAGAAATAAGGGCAGAAAAAGAATTAGCCCAAGAAATAACAGAGCCAATTAAGATTCTTGCCCAAGAACAGCCACCCCAGGAAGAAAATCAGCAAGCTAGTTGTAGTCCAGACCGCAGCAAACAGCCTGTTGCTCCTTTTGAAGAAATGGCGGAAATAAGGGATTACAAAAGGAACAACAGAGATTATTGAACATAACAGTCCAGCTTCACAAGCAGGTTAGGATTCTAAAGGTGAGGCAAAGGGTAAAATGGACTTCATGAAGAAAAGGTCTGTTAGCAAAACCCCTTAAGGGCAAGAGGCAGAGGACTAGAATCCATCCTGCTGCTCAAAACCCCGACAAAAGCCAAGCTGCTGTTCCAAATGAAGCTGAAAAATAGACTGTTGTTCCAATTGGAAAGGAACAGCAATGGGATAATGTTCATGTTAAAATATAAATGGATGATAAGATAATTCAGACGGAGGCACCACCTTCGGGAGTAATAAGGGTTCTGAACTCGAAACAGCGCAATAGGAAAGTTCAGGTAAAGCTCCCGGCCTCCACACCTGCATGCAAAAAGGATCCGAAAATGGTAAACCTTCAGAAGGGTTTGAAGCAAGCTCAACAAGAAGTAGAAAATCTTAGGGAGCAAACGGTCCCCCGAGAAAAATATGAAGAACTATGGCAACAGCTAAGGAACGTCAACTTATCTGAAAGCCAGGCCTTCGAAGGATGGTGGAAGGAACAAGAGAAAGTTGCAAAGGTAACTGATAGGTTAGATGTAGTTATCAAACAAATGGATACCTTGTGTTCTCTATACAATGACGTCCTAGCATGTAGAGCCCCTGCTAAGAACTATGCCCTATTTTTAATGGAAAGGTATTTGCAATTGAAAATAAAGGTTGTTAAAGCAGGCACTCCCATACAAATTAACACCATAGATGATTTCACAAACTGCTGTAAACACTACAGGGTAAAAGTGCAGAGATTATTGTGTGAATTTTCCTTGCATAACCTTGTACTAGAACAAGAGACCGAACTGAACCCTGGTCCTTTTGTTGGGGACATTCAATTACAGGAATTTATTTCATTTGCAGTTAATCAAATTAAATGGCTCAAAGCCTATAACGCTTTTCAAAGATAAGAAAACGGATTAGATCTATGGATAAGAGATGAGCCTAGGGACCCAACACAGTTATGGAAGAAACATAGAAATCTCATGAAGGCTCCAAGAGTGATTGAAGCATTAGGACCCATGCATGAGACAATCATTCGACAGGGAATTGAATACTTTTCCTCTATCAAAGACCCTGTCATTGATGCAACTAAATTTCGATATCAAATATCTAATCTGAATATCCAACTCAGAGAACCATTTAAGTATGAGAATTTTAAACTAGCTACCAACCGTTTTCCCCTCTATGGCAAAATCGTTTTGAGGGCAGGGCCATCCTGGTTAGGATATAGGTTCTGGAGTCCAATCATTTGGCATCCTGCACCCGGATACCAAGCCCTGTATGAGATGCCTGAGGGTAATATAGGTCATTTCTTTGATTACCTAGTTTCACATCACGGTTGTAGGCCCTCACATGAGATTCCATCTCCAACCTACTCACTCACTGCCTTGCATGTCAACTACAATGTTTTCATGAGGCCATGAAAGAGGGTAAGCTGGGGGGTGTGTGGAGTATCAAAGAAGGTATGTTTTGATGGTTATTTCAGTATCTTTTCATTAGGACTTATAAGCCTTTTTGCATTATGAACTTAGAAAATGATAAAGAATTATAACGAAACATATGACATTAATATAGAACACTGACAATTGTCATTTCAAAGTATAGGAGGGAAGAAAAACTAAAAGTGGCCATCCTAAAGGAAAAGAGAAAGATGGATTAACTGTTGTCCCTTCGACGGGAGACTGCATGCAAACCAGATCAAAACAGACCAACCCAGGAAAGGAAGCAGAGATACCAACTCGGCGCAGAAAAGAGAAGAAGTGACTCCGAATTAACGATTCTGCGAATCCCTCAGGATCCTTGATTCTGAGGGATTGTTGTTTTATCTATTTCTGCATATAGATATCTCTGTCATCACCCTTATATAAGGGGTAGGATTGTTAGCTAAAGCATGGTTATGCTCTTATGTAATTTCTTTTAAAAGATCAAGACTATGATCATTACGTCCTGTTAAGACTTGCTTTACTGTAATTTTACTTCAGGCATTAATACAGATTTGGTTACTCTTTTATCTTTGAGCCTGGATCAACCTTAAGCAGTGTACCCCTGGAGGCTAATGGCCCGGCCCTGGAGGACACTTGCTCTTGTACCATTACGCGTGGTTTCTTTGTGGTTTGCATATCAATGTGATCTGGTAATCTGACGTGTTTTATAAAGTTTAAGTCACATGCTCTGTCATGTTTAATCCATTTAATGTTCCTGCAAAAAAAAGTGTTGTATTGACGTACCATCATGTTACTATTCCTTTAGGTGTTGGTATAATATGATTAATCTCTACAGGATACTATTGTTCCATTACAGAGTTTTTGTGTTATGCGATTGTGCCTTAGCATTACAGAATTTATCTTGGAAGCTCTGATTTGATATGATTATTGAATTCTTGAATATTATTGTTTCATCTTGAGATGCAATCGTACGCTTTCTAATTAGAAGTGACAACTGAATCAGACTGAGCATGTTGTGTTTATATGGTTTGCAGCATTGTTCCATCATGTATCTGTAGGCAATGTTGTTCCATTATGTGCATACATCTTTAAGAATGAAGGATTGATGTTTGGATTGACGTGATTGAATAGATTCACAGTTTGTTAAACTTAGTTACTGCTCTATTCCTTTATTGTTGTTCCATTTCCGAATTGTTGTTTCATTTCTGAATTGTTGTTTCATCTCCGAATTGCTCTTTCATTTCTGAATTGCTATTTCATTTCTGAATTGTTGTTCCATTTTAAGGTTGTTGTTTTATTTCATTGTTGTTCTCTTTATCTGCCGTTCCATTTCTTATTATTTGTTAAGGATAATCTCAGGCTGTAGTGAGCATTGACATCTGCTGCTGGGCTTCCAGACCCCTGATCCGTTCTCCGAATTCTTTTCCATCAGTTTCTAAAGGGATGGGTTATTGCCACCGAACCCTTGACTGATACATTGCTTAAAATCTGAATGTGTGATCTAGCCTTTTGATGTAGTTAAGTTGTAGACACACATCCATTTACTTTTGTAGTTCAAACAATTGTACTACGAGCATTACTCTGACAAATGCTAAGCCTCAGACTGAGACACTCTTTGAAATAGCAAAACGTTCCTGGATTGACATATTAATGTGAGGTAACTAGAGGTGAAAGAGACCCTTTTTATAGCTCCACACTTTGCAAGTTATTTTTCGAACTGAACAAACAAACAGTTAGAAAACCTATGAATCAGTTACTTCATCCTAATCTGACCTAAGTAACAGCAAAAGGAAATGAACAGAAGTTTATTCGAAATGAAATATGTGAAAAAACTATGAAACTAAGCAATCATAAACTGAAGCAATTAAACACAACTAATATCAGCATCTGCAAATGAGAATTCCAACACGAAGAATTGCATGACAAAGCAAAACAACGTTTTTGTTGGTAGCAATGTCACCTTTGTCCCAGCTCACGATCCCACTGAGGGAGAGGTGAGATCAGAGGTGCTTGATGGCCTTTTCTGGAGATCTTCCGTGTTACTAATCTATCAACTAAATCTGAACATAAAAATCCTATCTAATCATCAACCATAACCTATGTAACCAGCAAGATGTTGATCTACTTGTCACGGGGAATGAGTCGATCTTGCTGACAAGATAGACCTTCCTAGAATCTAAAGAAGACCTATTGACAAGCAAACCAACTAGACACTATCTTTCTCTAAATGTGCTTTTATAAATAATGGCAAACAAGTGTGTTTAAGGCCTACCTTATGTCCAACGCAAGTTTGGGGATGCCTTCGCTCCTTTGATCCAAATGAGTTCCTTTGTTGCGAACCTGCAAACACAAACAAGGCAAACAAATTAAATAGCACCTGAAAAGCCAATATCATAAAACATATTTAACATGAAATTCAAGGAGTCCATGAAACAAATAACATGAGATACTTGTTGAGAAAAATGAGTTTGATTGTATTAATTCAAAATAAAAGAACTTTACAACCTTTGCCTTGACGCTGTACAAGCTCCTTCCAGGGTCCAACAAGAAGTCTCCTCTACTTTGACAAGTTTCACTCACTCCCCAATGAAGCCAAAAAGGTATGTGATCTCTCCTCTTAAGCTCAACTAGGAAATCTTGATTTCATCAGCATTTACCCTCAAAATGTTCAGCTTCTAACCTCTCCAGCAACTAACCCAATGCCTCAATTTATAGTGCAGTGGAGGGAAGTTAGTAGGTCCTCCTTCAAAGGGATAGAATCATCCTTCAAAGGGATAGCTCCTCCTAACAAGGGATTAGATCCTCCTCTTTTGGGATGCATGAACCACCTTGGAGCGAACAATCCACATCAAAATTCCTTCTAGAATCATCTAGAATTAACCCAAAGTGAGTTTTTTAAAATAAAAATTTGCGCCTTTTGATTTTCACAGGGGTACGCACCCTCCCCTTTATAGACATAGCGTATAAGTATGCAGGTAATATGAAGAAAGGGTGCGGGCCCGCAGGCAAAAGTGAGAGAAAGTGCGGAACCAGAGTTACATTGTTTTTTGATGTCTTTCTCTCATTTCCAAAACTTATTTTGAAGAGCTGAGGTTTGAGACTTGCTTAGGAGGCTGGTATAGGTGGTGATAGACCTATACTGACTGCAAATAATCAAGGTGACGATATTTTTTTGTAACAGATTGCCCCCTAAAGTGTGAAGTCTGTAGTATATGAGGATTTCATTTATCATTTAGGAAGAGTGAAGTACTTTATCATTTCGAGGATCATCTCGCGGAGAGCCCGGTTGGAAC
>APFE030853639.1:78934-127827 GCA_000404065.3 Pinus taeda | reverse complement strand
TCCCAGGGTCCAACAAGAAGTCTCCTCTACTTTGACAAGTTTCACTCACTCCCCAATGAAGCCAAAAAGGTATGTGATCTCTCCTCTTAAGCTCAACTAGGAAGTCTTGATTTCATTAGCATTTACCCTCAAAATGTTCAGCTTCTAACCTCTCCAGCAACTAACCCAATGCCTCAATTTATAGTGCAGTGGAGGGAAGTTACTAGGTCCTCCTTCAAAGGGATAGAATCCTCCTTCAAAGGGATAGCTCCTCCTAACAAGGGATTAGCTCCTTCTCTTTTGGGATGCATGAACCACCTTGGAGCGAACAATCCACGTCAAAATTCCTTCTAGAATCATCTAGAATTAACCCAAAGTGAGTATTTTAAGATAAAAATTTGCGCCTTTTGATTTTCACAGGGGTACGCACCCTCCCCTTTGCAGACAGAGCATATAAGTATGCAGGTAATATGAACAAAGGGTGCGGGCCCGCAGGCAAAAGTGAGAGAAAGTGCGGAACCAGAGTTACATTGTTCTTTGATGTCTTTCTCTCATTTCCAAAGCTTATTTTGAAGAGCTGAGGTCTGAGACTTGCTTAGGAGGCTGGTATAGGTGGTGATAGACCTATACTAACTGCAAATAATCAAGGTGACGATATTTTTGTGTAACACTACTTAACAAGAATTATTTTGCAAAGACATAAAGCAAATAACAGTACATGAAGGAAGCCTTGGCACTTGGGTTGGGCCCAACCCCAAGAGCTGCAGGCTCCTAAAGAAACTCAGAACTGACGCCAAATAAAGTTGCTTTCCATTACCCAAAAATAACCATGTTAATAAGAAAGTTATACAACAGCAGCTATGAAGATGAGCTAAGAAAATAGCAACACTCTAGGGAAAAATAACAATAGTCCAAAAAGTAACCTACGATGGTTGAAAGCCTTCCTATTTATGCCATACGAGGGGCCTCAGTAGCCTTACTTGACTCAAGGGGCTCGGCTGTCCCAACTGCTAGTGAACAGTCACTTTTCCCCAAGTTGTTCGGCTGCCTTTAAGATTCGTTTTGGTGGTCTGCTGAGCTCCGAGTTGAGGGTGGAGATTTCGAGGAAGGGACATTTAATGCTAGAGGCATCCCTCCTATGAATCCTCCCCCTTGTTCCTTCATGCTTGGCTTTGTTCCAAAATTTGTCCAAAAAACCTGAAATAACCATGTATTAGCCTTCTTGGTAAAGTGACCACCCTCATTCATGCAATTAACATAAACAGGCTCAAAAAACAAGCATTAAACTATGAAAAATGGTGGATCATTTAAGAACAACTAGGCAAAATGAGCCCAATAAGTTACCAATTCCGGGGCTCATCAAGTCTAAGTTAAATTCAAGAGTTCTAGCAGAAACTTCAGTTATGATTTTACGATCTATAGAAGAGAAAGAGCGTAAGAGGTTTGCGATGTTTACAAACTAAACCTGAGATTGACTA
This sequence comes from Pinus taeda, assembly GCA_000404065.3. Classification (NCBI taxonomy): domain Eukaryota; kingdom Viridiplantae; phylum Streptophyta; class Pinopsida; order Pinales; family Pinaceae; genus Pinus; species Pinus taeda. The sequence goes on along the minus strand of APFE030853639.1, from coordinate 126,370 downwards.
AAGCAGCGTTTATCTACTCAACAATTGTATAACAAAAGCTTTTCGAAGGCTTCTAGGTTGGCTTTAGACTCTGTATGTAGTTTATAACTTAAGACCAGAATAGGGCTCTGATACCAATTTTAATGATGGACTCAGTAACTTACTTGAATTACTGAAGAGTAGCTGAAATTCCTCACACCATCCACCATGGGCACGGGAATTACGAGAACGCACACGACTCCTTTGGTCTTATACTCACTTTACAATCTCGACTTAAGGCGATCTTGGAATAAACTGTCCTCAGACAGGTGGCCCAACAGGCTTTAGTATTATTTCAAATAAAAATGTTACATACCAAGTTATGCTTCAGAGTAGAGCCTGATAGTCTCATATCCCTTAAAGCACAGAATACAAGCACTCTTTCACACACTCACTCACTCACACTTCACACATACACACGACTCACATGGCTCATACTTATAGATTCTTAAAACATATGAGAATTATTGAAGGTCCTGTCAGACATTACTAGTCCAGACGGTGTATGTTCAATATTCTCGAGTACAGTAATTAAAATAAAAGAAAATACACTACCAAGGTCCTTTCAAACTTCGGTCACTATCATAGTTGGGGTCAGGTTCATTTGTTTCATATGAGGATGAGGGAAGCTTTTTCTTTAACCATGATTGATTTAACCATTCCAAATATTTTGTTTCCCATGTGTGGTCCTGTTGCTCCTAAAAAATTCTCCTGATGCATATGCACATAAAATTTCTTTTCTCGTATCCTCCTTTCTTTCAAAAAGGACGGCTGCCCAGAAATTATCAGAAGCATTACTTTGAAGGATAAGAAATCCATTACCTGGCGGTTTGAGCTCGGGGAGATGTTTGCATTCAGATTTTAACAATTTAACTACTTCAGTAGCTTCTCGTGACCATCCAAAATTCAAATGTCTTCGAATTGGAGCAGTTTTTTCTAGCAATCTAGGAATGTATTTATGAACATAATTTAGTATTCCTAGAAAATGCCGAATCATTTTAGTATCTTGTAACTCATCAGGAAATTCAGATAGCTTGGTCAAAACATGAGGTTGCATCTGAATTTTACCATTTATAACATGGATACCCAAAAAATCAATATTATCTTGAAACAAATGCATGCTTTATTTGCAAACAAGAAGGCCACTTCGCCAGAAAATGTCCTAAAAGATCTTCAAACAAGCTGAAACCCTATATAGAGGTTGATGATTTTGTAGATAATTGGTCTATGGTTGATTCTCAAGACGAAGTATCTGATGTGTATATATTAACTGATGCTTCTCTATAAGATACTGAGCCAATTCCCGACACATGTTAGAAAATGAATATATGCTATGATTGTTCTGAACCAGAGGATGAAAAAGAATTACATTCCAGTGATGACTTTAGCTCAGATGACTACACTGATGAGACGTCTGAATATATTTCCAATGATATTGTCTCTATTTCTCCTTCTACTTCTATCGATCGAGGTACTAAGAATTCACAATCCGTTTTAAATTCTCTACCTCCACAATCCATGTTGAATTCTTTTTGCCCTTCTCCAAAGGCAGTTTCTCAAGCATTATCCATGCCTTCTCCAACATCTGTTAATATCGAAGAAACTTCTTTTCTCAAAAAGATTGTTGAAACTAACAATCTTCTCTATATTCTTGTTGAACTACAAGTGAAAGGAGAATGGATCAATGTGGATGTATTCATTGATATAGGAGGCTCCAACAATTTAGCTCGCCCATCTTTATTCTAAGGTTTATGGAAGCCTCTGCAAAACATTCTTATTTCCGAGACCATTGGTTGCTCCATCAATCTCACCCACTATGTTGATATCGTTTCTTTAAAAATTGGGGGGAGTATAGTAAAATTTTCTGCGATCCACCACTATGATTCTTCTGCAAGTTTGTTTCTTCAAATGTCGTTTATCAATTCTGTGTTGCCAGTTACAATTATTAAAGACAAAGTCATTCTCAATATAAAAAAGAAAGCAATTTCAGTTCCATGATTGACTTTGGCTAATTCAGAAGCTAGAAAAGAAAATAGCCAAAAGAAGGCCGAGATAAAAAGACCTAAGTACTGAAGATCTTGCTATTCTGAATTTTTTGCATAATTGTTTACTGGCGGGACAGAGGATACTGAAAGCTTTTTGCCATTGTGTTTAATGGCTTATAATTAATTACCATTTGAGCTTTACCTCTGACTATTTTAGAGTGATTTCTTACGAGGAAAGTAAAACAAGAATAATGAGAAGAAATTTTATGTGCATATGCATCAGGAGAATTTTTGACTCATCAGAAAATAGATTTAAAGCAACTATTTGGACCGATGGACCAGAAATTTTTATAGTGACTTCAACCTCTTTCAGAAAGATTTTCTTTTAAACTCATAAGACAGAGGAACTTTATAGACATGAGTAGCATGTAGCATGCAGAGCACGAAGATTCCAACTCTTAGGATTTTCAATAGCCTCATGAATTTCAGTAAAGTCTAAGTGAAATTCAAGAGTTGTAGCAAAAACTTCACTTATGATTTTACGATCTATAGAAGAGAAAGAGCGTAACTTTACAAACTAAACCAAAGATTGACTAAAACAGCGTTTATCTACTCAGCGATTGTATAATAAAAGCTTTTCGAAGGCTTCCTGGTTGGCTTTAGAGTAATTTCAAATCCATACTCTTTTTGGCATCATTATCACTTGGCAGCTTGGATTGTATTTCGAAAGTCAATTTAATCTTATGCCTGACCGTTTTAATCAACTTGACTTTTATAATTGAATAATCTTTTTGTTTTATTGCACGTTCCAGTTGTCAAAAATTATCAGCGAAATTATCATTGACTGCAATGCAGTGTATGTTGGGAGCAGTGCAATGTGGCGTAATTGCTTTGGTTTGTGAAAATAAAACATTGCACTAGACTCCGGAATGAGTCTTAATCCATTTTTTTTTTAAACTTTAAACAAAACAAACAAAAGAAAGAGAACTTTAAACCAACTAAACAAGCCAGCAAAAAGACAATATAACTAAAGGCCACTAATATTTAATGTGTTATTGACTCATTAATGCTAAGGGCAGTATATACTCAGTATTAGATTTAAGTAAATATATTATCTAGTTAGTTATAGATATATACAAATTTACAACTTTTGTTTATTAATGGACTAGACCCTACTTGATTAGGAGCGGGGTTGTTGAATAGCATAGACTAGACTTGTCCTAAAAGTCGGAACAAGGGGAATGTACCAAACCCCGGAACACGCTGGGAAATACATAAAGCCGAACTACCTTAATGTCCAAGAAGCCGGAACAGGTCTAGGAACGCCTGGTAAAGAAATCGGAACAGGCTAACCGGTGAATGATCCAACAGCTAACCTAGTCAAAGTCCCACCACGGCGCATAAGTAGCAGTAGTTTACCTTGACCCAGTTGTTGTTTACCCATAATCCACCATTGAAGTTGAACCGCCATCATTGGCATCGCTACCCATTCGAGACTGAGTGTACTGAGCCTATGCACCGGTTTCAGTAGCATCAGCATGAGCAAGCATTCCAGCAGTAAATCCACCTGAAGCATATATAGTTCCCATTGTTTATTCAGCCGAAGAACCAGAGCTCCTGGGACTGGATAGATATTATTGACTCCTTAATGCTAAGGGCAGTATATACTCAGTATTAGATATAAGTAAATATATTATCTAGCTAGACATATACAAATTTACAACTTTTGTTTATTAATGGATTAATAGAACAGTAAATATTGATTACTTTAAAATATTAGGTATTTTTATCTTGATTATTGATTGTGGAATATTTAGTAATCAGATTAATTTAATGTGATCAAATAATTAATCACTGTTATGTTTATCTGATTGTTAAATATTTCACTAATCAGCAATCAAGATAAGCTCAAATAACGTACTGGTCCATTGTGATCAGGATTCCATCCGAAGAGCGAAGGATATCATTTGAAAAAATGGGCAGAGAGGAAGTTTCGCCGCTTGGGTTTGTATCTGTCTGTACAGAAGTTTATGGGCAAGGGCTAACCAATGTATTATAGGGCATTAAATACCCTGGTACATGGCTGTATAACAATATAACACACTGTCTTGGTGGCTACATAAATTGAAAATAAACGCAGTATGTTATATTGCTATACAGCCTACATGTACCAAGACATTTAATGCCCTATGGCAAGCTAGTTAACCATTGCCGAAATTTATCTACCTACTTTTTCATAAATTATGATTATACGAACGCCTGACCCAGTTAAGACTGATCGTTCATTTCATGGAAACGTGCAGTTTGCAACGATGGTTCAGGTTTAATGGGGTACGCGTGCAAAATGCATGTTTACGTAAGGGGCAGCGTGCGGACCAGTTTTGTTTTGATTCATTTTATATTGCTCCGATTATTATTAATAATAACGAGGCACGTGAGTGATTGCCCATTGTTAGCTGTTTGTACTATTGTATCCACATTCCAGTTTTTCAAAATGATTCCGCCATTAAATAGATTTAATCAAGATTTCTTTGATATAGGTTTGCAAATCCGTGGTATAGATTTCCAAATATTTTTATTTATTTTTATCTAGCTCAGTGGTAGGGAAGGCCATAGTTTTCAATTTTTTTTGAAATTATTGGGGGAAAATTTATTTTACAGTTTAGTATGATGTGAAAATTTTAGGTTTGAAATTTTGTTAATAAAAAAAATATAATTATACAAAACATTGAAATAATATTTGTTCATAAAAAATTGCACTTATTCTTAGCTCACATTAAATTAATATTTAAAATAAATCTATACTGATAATTACTATAACTGTGATCTCAAAAAATAATTCTAAAAAAACATGAAGCAAATTCATCGATCAAAATTATCCAAATTGTGAAAAAACACAATAATTTAGGGAAATTAATATGTATGATAGTAAAAAAAAAATAAACACAAGAGACAAAAATACCAGAAGTGTGCATATACGATGTATAGGCTCCTCAAGAATACCAGAAGTGTGCATATATATATTATTTTAAAAGTCAAAGCCTATACCTACAAAAATATATATTGTTTTAATGTATAGGTTCGTCCTGTCAGAGCCTATACACCATGAATCAGTAAGTTTTGAAACATATCAAAATATATATTATGTTAACATACATCTGGTCCGTTGACTTTGGCTTTCCGTTGCATCAATATATATTGAGTCTGTTAACCAAAATCTCTGTACGTGGAAGCAACTGGGCCAAGCAGCAGCTGCACCAGGAACAGTAAAAGTGGCAGTTTGCAATCAGAAAATGGGAAAGTTCATGCCCCAGGTGTCACAGGTTGCAGTTCAGGTGGCATTTGCGGGCATGAATATCCTCAACAAAGTTGCTCTAGAACATGGAATGAACAACTTCGTCTTTGTGGCATACAGACAAATTATTGCTACGTTGGTCATTGCTCCTTTGGCTTATGTTCTTGAACGGTACGAACTTCTAAGCCCATGTTTTTCTCTGAACTCACCTTTATTTTTTTGGTGAATAAAAATGCAAAGCCTTATTTATTTTTTTCCTATGATATATATTTCCACTTGTATGTAAGTTCTAGCCTGAGCATCCATAAGTCATGCCTAAACTGAACCTATCTACAAATCTAGTAAGAGTAGCTTTAACCCAAAAAAAAAAACGCAACAAGACAGCAAATGGAACTTGTTCATGTAAAAGAGAGTTTGATGTTTGTCTGCTGGGATCATCATTGAATATAAGTAATTCCAGTGCTTGTTTTCTATAGTTGATTCTGTTGCTAAAAGTATTAATCATGGAGGCATTTTTCAATCTATGCTCCATCTTATCATATATCCTTCACTGGATATTTGCAAACCAAAACTGAGAATCCAAGAGAGAGGATCAGGAACAGGGCGCAAACTGAAGCTGCCTATTCTTCCCATTGGAATTTATAACCCACAAACATTTTATGTTCTCCTTCCTACAAGTCATTCTGCACAGCATCTGAGAGATGTTAATATTTGTAGGTATCCCATCCAATATGAAACTCTGAGAAGTGTTAATAGTCGCAGGTATCCCCTCCAATCATAACCTCTCATCGTCCATTTCACTCTTTGAATTGCTCACATGAACTGACACCTTGTACGTTCAAAGAGGCCAGGGATTGCATTTTTCTAACATCCTGTAATTTGAAATCAGAGATTTGTGAGCAAAACAATTGCTACTACAGCTGATGGAAAATATTATCCGAAGATAACACTTCTTCTAGCTTGAGCCTTGGTTCCAGGAGATTGTTGGACTAATTGCCACATTTTTGGGAATGAATATATGGACTAATGGCAACTTCGGCAAGATAATAGTAAGGATTTGGAAGTGCTATATACTAACCACCCACTCAAGGTAATAGTAGGGTGACTTTTGGAATATGAGACTAACCGTTACTTCCGCCTGCTCAAGATAATAGTAAGCATTTGGAATTTTACTAATGCTTGCATAAGAGGAACTAATGCCTACATACTAGTAAACCCCACTCAAAGTAATAGTACGAGTTGAAAATTTATTAACACTTATATATATATTGGTGTAATGGCCAGCCTCAACATAATATCAAAGCTGATTCAATTCTCCAAATTAGATCTAAAAGAGGTGTTGGACTGACCGCCTCCAAAACCCCAAGGGTAAATGTTATTGTGACTAAACAGTAGGCAGCTATAGCTTCGTAGTTGTTCCTATTATTAATCCATTAAATCCTTACATATTTTGCATTATGTAACATCGTAAGTAACCAGGTACTCTATATAGTAACGCACGAGGTCAATTAATTTCTTTATTGTTGATCTGTAAACTCCACGTTTCTGCATACTCTGTGCCACACACGGAGATCATTCGGGCCAAATAGAGCTGTTAATATGCTCTCTATCTATTATTGCAGAAACCAAAGACCACCTCTGACATTTTCCATCTTCCGTCAGTTTTTCTTCCTTGCACTCGCTGGGTAAGTGGGGATTGCAACTAGTTTATTGTTGTTGTTCTTTGTGCAATGTTATCAGACATGTACAGATCTAGCACGGGACTGAACTGGATAGTACTTTTCATCCTGCAGAATTACAATCACTCAGAACTTTTTCTTAGCGGGATTGCACTATACTAATTCTACTTTTGCTTCAGCAATGATGAATTTAATCCCACCGGTCACATTTCTGATGGCCGTTATTCTGAGGTAAAAGTTCTAGTTCAATATCTTCGTTCAGTGGTAATTCTCATCTTAATTTTTTCACCAAACAATTTTATTGCAGTTAACTAAATTAGGCTTAATGGAATATTTGCATTAGATGTGCAATCCGATGCTCATGTTTATTTGATCTCGATTCTTTCAGAAGGGAGAATGTCGATATTAGGAGTAGAAGAGGGCAAGCAAAGGTCCTGGGCATCATTATTTGTCTGGGTGGGGCAATGGTTATGACATTATACAAGGGGTTTGAAATCAAAACGGTTAATGGAAATCTAAAAGCATATAATTTCAAAGAAAACAAGAGGATACTGGGCTCCATACTGCTCTTTGGATCCGTTATTACTTGGGCAGCCTGGTTTGTATTTCAGGTTGTGATCTCAAATGTCAATTTTGTCTGATTCTTGACCATATTAATCAACTTTAAACTTCAAAAACTTCAAAATGAATAATTTTTTTTTACTGCAGACTCCAGTTGTGAAAAAGTATCCAGCTCAATTATCATTGACTGCAATGATTTGTATGCTTGGAGCAGTGCAATCTGGTGTACTTGCTTTGATTTGTGAGCATAAAACATCAAGCGTCTGGGCGATTGGTTGGAATATTGAGCTTCTCAGCTATACGTATTCGGTAACAATACCCACAACTCGCATAGATTCATTGAACTTGAAGACAAAAATAGTGGAAATAAAACTTTATATCTTTTGGAAATTTCAGCTCAATTCATTTCTTTTTAAACCTCTCTACATATAAAAAAATCGAGGACTCCGATTTCAAAACAGATAAACTCATCTCAATTCATATTTTAATCCCTCTTCAATCTTAATAAATTTAGGATAAAGCTAAATCCAGTGCTGTTATGGCTGATCCAACAATTTGAGTCTAGAAAATTGATGAAGGGAATGCATACGGTTGTTCTAGGGAGTGATGTGTTCAGCATTTGCGATATTTGTTCAAGCTTGGTGTATACGAATAAAAGGCCCTGTATTTGTAGCGGTTTTCGATCCATTGTGTATTGTTATGGTTGCAATCTTCCAATATTTCGTTCTTCGGGAAGATCTTGATACCGGATGGTTAGCATATAACAACATTTCCTTCAATCATTTTAATGTTTGCTACATCATAATTTCCGTCATTGTGGATTTTAATGTTTGATGCGCAATGAACCCATTTTAATGTTTACTGGTATATAACAGTTTCTGTCTTTGTGTATTTGAATGTTTGAATTGTGCAGTATGGTGGGGGCAATGCTGATCCTGGTGGGTCTGTACCCTGTACTGTGGGGAAAAGCAGAGGACTCTAAAAGACAGGAGGGAAGCGAGATTACGGACAATCCAAGTGAGACAACAAATTCCAACGATAATACCGTTGAAGATGCTCATGACATGGACACCACCAATGACATTTCGAGGCCATTGTTGCAAAATGGGGCTCATTAAATCATTACTTTGGCATTAATGGATTATACTAGGCATTGATCCTTCCTTTCGAATCAATTGGAAAAACCACTTCACTTCCCCCATTGATTTCGCTACAATTTTATGTTTACGTTGATTGAGAAAAAGTATGTAACTCACCATACAAATGTCTAATTGTTTTGGTGTACACTTCTATGTTTATTGAGGAAAAACATAATTCACCTTATTGAGGTTTGAAAGGTAAATAGTATTATATATTTATTTTAATTTTTGAAATTTCATTGGTTAAGAGAGATTATCATTTTTGAAGTGACTCGTTTTAAAATTGTAAAACCTGAGGAAGTGCTTACATTTTGATAGATTTGATAGATTTTGGTGCATGATAAATCTATAGTGAAGTTTTGGAAAAAAAGAATTGAGAAATGTTGATGGTGAAAATTTTGCAATTAGTATGTAGGAATTTCAAGAAATTCAAGCAAGAGTTACAGGAAAGCAATGTCATGTACAAAAAAAGAACATGCTTAAAAAAAAGACAACTAGATTTTGAAAACGGGGATCTATTTATGACACATCTTCAGAAAGAGAAAGTTCGTAAAGAGGTGTATAACAAATTGAAATTTAAGAAGATTGGAATGTGCAAAGTTTTAGGAATTTTTTCTCAAATTCTTATAAAATAGAACTACCTAAAGACATTAGAATTTCTTCAATATTTAATGTTTTAACCCTTTAAGGAACCAATGAGTGTTCCAGTGGATGCATTAGTCAGTGATGAAATGGGAAAAGTAGCTACCTATAGTACCAACAAAGCAGATTGATTGAATATTAGACAAAAGATTGGCTCAGAGGACGAAGAACAAGGAGTACTTTCAATACATGATTAAGTGGAAGGATCAACGAGTCAAAGATGCCCCTTGGCTGACAGTGAGAGAAGTTTGCAACTATGGTACCAATATTGAAGAGCTCCATAAACTAATTCCTTAAATGTATCTTCTCCCCTTCAAAGTATGATGTACGAGCATCTCTCCATTATTAAAAATATATGTATTTAATTTTTCCCAAGTCTAAGATCTGTTTAGAAAATACTATATTATGTAAAATTCTAGAAACTATATCTAATCATAACCAATTATATTTTTTTAGGATGTAGTTAACATAGGAATCTATTGATGGTGCTAGACCCGCCAACGTTTAGGGGATCTCCCTGCTATGAAGTCCCAACTAAATGTCGCACCATTTGGAGTAGGAGTCCGAGCAGTGGGTGATAGTGTAATGCATTGACCACAGAAACTCACAAAAGAAAGTATGATAACTTTGGGTGACAGCAAGTGTGTGACCCTACAGAGAGTCAAGTGTGATGCATGAGGGTTCTAACACACAGAGGGAAAAAGAGAGTGCGCCCCTTGGAAGACTCTAATAGTACGTAGCTTGAAAGGAACAGACAAGCGAAATGACATCATAAGCTAAAATACAAAATAGTCCACAAATTAAAGTGATGAGTTAATCCAACAACACGCATTAAAAAAGATTCGTATAAATGCATACAAAGTAGTTCATAAGCATATGTGTAAGTTGAATAACATACATTGCTAATACAACAAGAATGGTCTTACTATATTAGCAACATATACATCAAAGCATTTTGGGTCTGATTTTATTATTATAAGTGAAAGTTCCATCCATACATACACCATTGACAACCACCAGCTCCAATAATGGAACATTACAGTAAAAAACAAATGCTCCTCAAAATAAGTATACTCATTGTATGCTATGGAGAAGCCAAGGCTCTTCACAGTACTCCCAAGCCTTTTCTAAGCCTAAGCCTACCCAAAATATTGGCTTCCAAAAGCTTGTTACATGAGTTATGAGGTTCTATTTATAACAAGAGGGGGAAACACTTTAACTCCCCCTTTGTGACATTTGCACTACTCTCATGACGCTTCAACTTCTTCACTAGATGAGAAATTACATTACATGGTGACATTTCATATTCCAATATTGTTACTTAGAATTTCACTTACAGTATAATGACAAATAATATTACATTTTCCACATGTACCCATATAATACAAAATAGGGTAGAGACAACCTAACAAGACACAACACTATGATTCTAGAGTTTGGGGAAAGTCAAGCTCAGCAACCTCCACTTTTTTCTCGATCACATATTGGTGCCAAGCTTGATACTGTGTGATGGTGACCCCAAACTACATAATAGTGTCTTTCTGGAATCAGACTCTAGCCTCCATGGAATATTGATATATCATCTTGGAGCCTATATCCAACTTGTTCTGAAGCATGAGCAACATTGTCTTGATCTTAACAAGACCACCCATGTACTTCTGCATGTTTTGTGCATTCAACTCCAAGTCTTCCCTGGTGGCTTCTTATCTTAGCTGCTTCAAGTATTGATCGATCTCTAGCGGACTTGATTCTTGGGTTTAGCATTAGTGAGGGAACCGATTGATGGGATCTCATGGTTTCTGACCAACACATCCAAACTACTGTACAACCGCACATATGAGGCTTGTTTGTTGTCAATGAATGAGGTGAGCTACTCATTGTTTTGGATCAACATTTGAACCTTCACTTTCTCTAGCTTTGTTTGTGGCTTCATCTTCTTCACTAAGTCGAGCGGGGCATTTTTGTATTGCATTGTTCACTCTTGTACATGGGTGATGGAAGCATGTATGTATGTGATAGTTTGAAAAAACTCTTTTCTTTGCTACTATAGACCATGCAAATAGATAATAATTTTATGCATGGTGACGAATCTGTCATAGAGCTTTCACATGGTTCTCCAAGCAATGATACTTCAACAACTACTACTATCGTCATTTCCCACAATACGGAAATTGCATTTTGCATCGTTGCTCAGATTTTCTCTGCCTCTTGCATGGCATCCTGCAAGTTCTTTACTAGTTTTTCATTCTCATTCGTGAGATACTTAACATTTGAGTTTGTTGCTCCTACATAGGCCAAGCTATCTTCGATAATGGTAGTTGGATGCCTCTTGGTGTCTGACACTACCACCCTTTCCTTGATGAATGGAGGTGATGCATGATCATCCGGAAACAGTCCTCTTCTAGAACTAATCAAATGATTGATTGTGCAGATCTATGACTAGATCATCATTAAGGAGAAAAACATCCCCTTACTCGCTCAGGACTAGCTCTATTGGTGGAGGTGATGGAGACTGGGGGAAACATCTTCATTCAATGGCTCATGTTTCAAATCCATGTTTTTGACTTCAATCAATTTCTCAATATGTTGAGCAAGCCCCTAATCCTGCATTTGCTCACTTTCCTCCTCTGATGCTAGATTTTCCAACTCTTCAACCTATATGGGTGTTGTTTCCTCCATTATCACGCCTTTCCTTTGTTCTTATTCTTTCTTATGTTTCTCTTCTTGTTCTCTCCTCCTAATCTCCTGTTCTTCCTTCAACTTCTTCTTCATCTCTTGCAGCTTCAATTTTGCTTCCTTCAACCTCTTCTTTTCTATCTTCCTCCACTCTTCTCTCTTGATCCATTACTACCTCTTTGCTTCCGCCGCTAAAGCTGCGTTCTCAAGGATAAGATATACCTTCATTTTTCAGCTTTTACTTCAATCTTGATTGTCAGAAATCTTCCTCTTTCCTTTGTGCTGCACTAGATCATTGCCTTGTGCCACTGTTTTTGTTGCTTGTAAAACTGATGTTGTCTTTATATCAGTCTTCCAAGTCCTTTCTATATTGATTGAATCATTGATTATGGAGGCATTGTAGCATTGCCTCCAAGGGTCATCCTCTTGCCAATGAAATGTCTTGTTGGTCCACAGAAAGTAAACTCTCGTACAATGTTCCTTGCAAATACTGTGGGGATCATACACATTAAATTCCTTGGTGTTGAACTCGAATTTGACTATGTCCTTATCCTTGAAATCTTCATCTTTCAAGCTCTTAATCTCGTATAATGTGATTCGCAAAGGAAGAGCAGGCCATGGAACTTTCTTCTTCCTATGTAGTTTTTTTGACAACCCTGTAGCGAGGTGGTATGAAACTTCCTGCATGATCAGTTTATTAGTGGCATACCATGGTAACAGGTGCGAAGGCTTCTCTCCACCTAATACTCTGATGAAGGTGCCAATTGGCGAGGCATACCAATCTACAATGTCTACTATCACCTTCATTGCTTCTCGAGACATGCAAGTTCGATGTTCCTCAAATATAAGCTCGTATAATAGGAAGATAAAGTTGTTAGTTAGCCTTGCCATCTTTCCTTAATAACTGCAATAAAAAAGAAACTTGCAATAGATGTTCATGATAGTCTCTTGTGGCTTCCATGTCTAGTTCATGCCAGGGAACTATTGTTGCGCACAAATTGCATCCAGTAAGTATGAGGACATATTGATTTGAGTTGACTCAACTCTCGGATTTAACCAAGATATTTTACTTTCGTGATGTGATTCGAATTACATTAAAAATTGCATAAAGGAATAGATATGCATGCTATAAAGAAGAAGGAACATGACAATCATCAACAACATAAAACTCGAGATGTTGATAACAGAGTTTGTCCAGGAGGGAATACATCTCTAGGCTCAGTGTCAAGATGGTCTAAGCCATTGCATTAAGTGCTGTCAATAGTGATGATGTACATAGGTGGTGATGTCACTATCATACAAGGAAAATGTCCTCACTGTTATGAAACCAGCTCAAGAAAAGATAGAAAAGATAGATCAATGCCTTAGAATTCAGCCTCTTTGAGGGGGAAACCTCCTTTACATTACATAAATGAACAATTCTTCGATGATACAAATGAAAGACCTCCTTTCTATATATAGGAGTCTAAGGGGTCATAATATAATTAGAGCCGACATAACAATAATAATGTAAGGGCACAATAATAACAATAGTGGGCTTCTATGGGGCATAATAGTAACAATATGGGAACTACATGTCTACATCAATATAATAAGGGGGTTGTACTAATAACAATAAGCAGTTACACTAGTAGTATAGGGTCCTAACACTCACGCAAGAGTGGCTCCAAGAGATATTCTGTTGCAGGAACTCTCATTCAAAAGGACTCCTATTAGTATGACACAAACTCATGCATGATGATAATGAACATCCCGCCAACATGGCATAAAAGGGATATCAATACAATCATACATGGTGACACATGAGTATCCCATCAGCATAAAAACAAAGGGATCTCAAGCAAAACAAGACGAATCATGACAACAAGTACATCCCACAAATGATTTCGCATCATATCAAGTAGGAACCATGAAAACAAGTAAGAACCAAGATCGCTCATCAAACATTAAACAGGGATCTATGCAACACAATGCATCTCATAGCAAAAATAAGTACATGAACATATTGTATATACCTCACATCCTGGGGCCATCTAAAGAAAAGGATGTCAAACTGCTAAAACTAGTTGTACCATCAGTCTTGTAGTGTCAAATCTCACGGAAGTGATTTCTCGCATGTTGAATGCTGACACCTACACTCCACTTAGGAAAGTGGCCGAAAAATGAAATGGTCAAATGGAAATTCTGAATGCACCATCACATTTTGGTGTCGAATAGTGCAAAATCTACTGTCAAATTTTTGAATTTTGAGAAAGTCGAAATCTGGGGCTTAAGGAATCTTTTAGATTCACCCTAGCATCTTTGAAGATTTCCTCCTCCGGGTCAGCTGAAGATATGCTGCTCAGATCAGGAAATTGACTATGCCATCAGGTTCGTGTCGCCGAGAGGTGTAAGATTGACATAAAAATTTTCCAATTTGGACATTGCAATAATTTCACTCTTGAGAATTTCACCCAATCATGATTTTTCCCGCCTCTTCTTTCAGCTCATGGTTCCACCTGCAATAAACTAATTAAAAATTATGTCTCCATTTTTGTGCTCCATCTTCGCCCCCACACACTATATAATTTTTTTTCAGGCAGATATTACAGTGAATTCATCGTTGGCCCAATGGTAAAAATATTGAATTACCGACATTTCGTTTTGAACAAAACCTGCACATATTTGTTTTTGGTGGGGGGGTGGGGTCTGCATTAGGCGCCCCACCCCATAACCTCCAAAACATAATGGAATATACTACGTTGTTTAAATGGGGTTGGATTGGGCCATTGGCGAGTTTAATGGTGGCGCATTTGTTTAAATGGTTGGTACATGGTTTGGTTGTGTGTGAGGGTGCTCGGGAGGCAGGCCGACCACACCGGACAGGCAAGTTCAGGCCCCACCACCGTTGGTTCATACATGGCATATGGAGGTTGGGTGTGGGCCGGGTTCACCAGAGGTGGCCTGCCCACAACCCATTAATATCGTTTAATGTGTGTTTGGTGTTGGGTGGACCAGCAAGGGTCATGGTCCATTGGTTCCTTTGGTTATTTGGTGTCGTTGGGCTGCGGGGGTCATGGCCTGTCGGCCCCTTTAATAATTTAAATTTGTCATATAGTTTGGGGGTGGCAAGGGTGGTGGCCTCCCACCTCATTTTATATATATTTTTTATTTTTATTTTAATAAATACATTTTTTCAAATTTGTCTAATATAGGGGATATTAGAAAAATTAATTATCCAACAAATTCCCTTGCTTTCGGGAGCTAGCTTTCATGCCTCAGGGTCAGTCAAATTGTAGGACACTTAAAACTGGCCCACAATCCAAATTTGACCAAAATTTTGACTGGCTTGTTCTCCCTCATATGAGCTCGGATTGACAAACTGTTTGCACCATTACGATCAGGACAATAAGATCTACGCTCTAGTCCTAGTTTGAAAGTATTCTAATCACTTTGATTTTTGAGCTTCCGTCAGCCCTCTTTGTCCCGTGTGTGTCCCTAGAGCCACCTCGATCAATCCTCCCCACAGAGGAGCTCTTGGTCCCCCAAAAGCATGAAAAATAATCTACAACTTCTCTGTACCTTGTCTATATCACAAGTGTCCTGGAAAGGTCTCGCTTCCATCTCCTTCACCTTTGTTCTTTGAAGCCTTAAGCGATGAGCCGACACATGCAACCTTTGCAACCTATAGTACATTGTTTTTGCAAATTACATGCCTGACTTACATGACCAACTAATGACCCAAGCATCCCATACTTACCATGAGTTTATAACACATACTTAGTGGTTAAGTTTACATCAAGATGGACACAATACCCTAGCTATGAAATCAAGGCCAACATATCATTGTTGCTTCAAGTTACAAGTGATGGAAAACACATCATCACTGCAACACACGATTTACAACAATAAGTCCAAACACTATTTTTTGCTTTGGCAAGTGATGGAAACACGACATCACTTTCACAGCTTATCATGCAACTCAAAATAAGACCAAACATCATTGTTTCTTAACAAGTGATGGGAATACGTCATCACTTTTACATTTTGAAATGAAAAAAATTGATTTAAAAAAGCACAAACATGACAAGCTAACATATCTAGAAACCATTTTTAACTTATCAATGTGAATGGGTCATTCCCCTGTGGTGGTTTTTCTTGTCGAATAACTACTTCACCTGGTTCTTCCACTGACACTTTTTCTTTAAGCACTGTTCTGGATGGAGCCTCCAACATGTGGCTTTTTGATGGCCACCACTATTGCAATGACTGCAGTACATCTTATTCATCCAGATCTGCTTGACATGTTTCTTTATGTGTTGTCGAGAGGGTCTTTCATGCCTCCTCCTTTGGTGTGCTGATATTCTTTTCCAACACTTAGAAAATGTATGGTTATGTAATCAACAAAAGGTACATTTTTTTTGATGCCATGTTTTATGTTCATCATTAAAAACATGATTATAATCGAAATGAACATTCGAAAATTGAAACTGTTTATACCTTTCCTTGTTGTTTCTAGTGTAAGTATGGAGATGAGAGCTTGCCTCAGCTCTCTCCGTACAATGGGAACTACAATGGGATGATGAGGACGTGTTCCCATCATTCTCTTTCTTCAATGATTTCAATGATGTCTCAGAAGAATCTGACACCTTCGAGCATTCTTCTTCGATGTATCCCAAGCCTGCAAATTGAGGTCTCTGCACAACCTCCAATTGTTGAGTTATGCCTTGGTTATTAACACAAGGTTCTTTTTCCTCCTCGTGCCTCGTCCTAGTAAGGAGCCTCATGTTTGTCCCTGTAATTGGGATCTCCAAATATCCAATAGAAATCATACTATATGAAGACAAAACTAAAAGGAAATGAACATCTTTTACCTCATCTATCGATTTGGAAAGAACTGATGAGGGCTTGTCATCATCGGTTGTTGGTGGTTCGCTAGTTGTCATTCCGCATTCCCTAACTTCCTTTCTGACATACCCAAGTCCTACCTAATGGGGTAACTCCTCTACTTTGATGGGGTTGACAATGCCTTGCCCATTAACGCCCAAGCCTTTTCCTTCATACCCCATTTTCCTCAACAGTTTGGAGATAATTCCTATGTTATGGTTTTCAAAAACAATGAAATCATCATTAGGAAACATACATGAAGATGGAGAACCACTTTTTACCTCACATGGGTCACATTTCAGCTTTTCCAAGGCCTCATCCTTAGCTTGCAACTATCATAGCAAATTTTGTTTTTCCTCTTTCTCTTCATGTAGAAGCATCTTCAATTTAGCATTTTCTATTTGCAGATTTTGGTTGTTATGCTTTAGTTCTTCGAGGGCCTCTTCTGTGGCTTGCAATTGAAGCTGCAATTGCTCCTTTTCCTCTATCTCTTTTTGTAGAGCTTCATATATTATTTCCACCCTTTTGGAAATTTTTAGCATGGTCTCGTACATCACTTTTTTATCCTCTGTCACTGCACGTTCCATTTTTCAGGCTTGCAATTCACATCCATGCAAAGACTGCTCTGATACCAAACTTGATCCGAGTTGACTCAACTCTTGAATTTAACCAAGATCTTCTACTTTCATGATGTCATTAGAATTGCATTAAAAATAGCATCAAAGGAATAGATATGCATGTTGTAAAGAAGAAGGAACATGACAATCATCAACAACATAAAACTCAAGATATTGATAATGGAGTTCGGCTAGAAGGGACTACGTCTCCAGGCCCTGGTGTCAAGATGGTGTAGGTTCCTGCATTAAGTGTTGTCAATAGTAATGATGTACATAGGTGGTGACGTCGCTATCATACAAGGAAAATTCCCTCACGCAGGAGTGGCTCCAAGAGATATTTCGCCTCAGGAACTCTCATTCAAAAGGACTCGTATCAATATGACACAAACTCATGCATGATGATAATGAACATCCTTCCAACATGGCATAAAAGGGTTCTCAATACAATCATACATGGCGACACATGAGCATCTGATCAACATAACAACAAAGGGATCTCAAACAAAACACGAGGAATCATGACAACAAGTACATCCAACAAATGATTCTGCATCACATCAAGTAGGAATCATGAAAACAAGAAAGAAACAAGATCCCTCATTAAACATCAAACAGGGATCTACGCAACACAATGCATTTGACAGCAAAAATAAGTACATGAACATATTGCATATACCTCACATCCTAGGGCCATCTAAAGAAAAGGATGTCAAACTGCTAAATTTGGCCGTAGCACCAGTCTCGCGACATTGAATCTCATGGAAGTGACTGCTCACACGTTGAATGCTGACACCTACACTCCACTTCGGAAAGTGTCCGAAAAATGAAATTTTCAAATGGAAATTCTCAATGCACCATTAGATTTGTGGTGTCGAATAGTGCAAAATCAACTATCAAATTTCTGAATTTTGAGAATGTGGAAATCTAGGGCTTAAGGAATCTTTTAGATTCCTCCTAGCTTCCTTAAAGATTCCCTCCTCCCAATCATCTGAAGTTCTATTGCTCATATCAGAAAATTGATTGTGCCATCAGGTTCATGTCGCCAAGAGGTGTAAGATCGACATAAAATTTGTACAATTTGGATGCTGCAAAAATTTCACCCTCCTAAGAATTTCGCCCAATCATGGTTTTGCCTGCTTCTTCTCTGGGCTCATGGCTCCACCTGCAATAAATTAATTAATAAATTATCTATCAATTTCCATGCTCCATCTTCGCCCCTGCACACTGAGAAAATACAGGTTTATATAATGTTTTTCAAGCAGATATTACAATGAATTGGTCATTGGCTCAATGTTAAAAATAATGAATTACCTACATTTCATTTTGAACAAAACCCGCACATATTTTCTTTTTTTTTTGGGGGGGGGGGGTCAGGTCCACATTGGGCAGCCCACCCCATAACCTCTGCAGCATATTGGAATATACAGTGTTGTTTAAATGGGGGTGGACTGGGTCGTTGGCACGTTTAATGGTGGTGCATTTGTTTAAATGCTTGGTACATGGTTTGGTTGCATGTGAGGGTCCCCAGGAGGTGGGTCGGCCACACCAGCCGGGTGGGTTCAAGCCCCACCACCCTTGGTTCATTCATGGCATATGGAGGTTGAGTGTAGACCGACAGGAGTCATGGCCCGTCGGTTCCTTTGGTTATTTGGTGCAGTTGGGCCAGTGAGGGTCATGGCCTGTCAACCCCTTTAATAATTTAAAGTTGTCACATAGTTTGGGGGTGGTGAGGGTGGTGGCCTGCCACCTCATTTTATATTTCTTTTTTTTTTTTTTAATAAATACATTTTTTCAAATTTGTCTAATATAGGGTATATTAGACAAATTAATGATCCAACAAATTCACCTATTTTCAGAAGCTAGGTTTCATGCCTCAGGGTCGGCCAAATTGTAGGACACTTAAACCTAGCCCATAGTCCAAATTTGACTAAAACTTTGACTGGCTCATTCTCCCTCATATGAGCTCGGATTGATGAACCATTTACACTGTTACGATCAGGACAACAATATCTATGCTCTGGTCCTGGTTCAAAAGAATTATGATTACTTTTATTTTTGAGCTTCCATAAGCCCTGTTTGTTCTATGTGTGTCCCTGAAGCCACCTAGATCACATATAAAACCTTGTTTTCTCATTCTTGGGTGGATTCTGAGCCTTAGCTACATGGGACTTCAACTTTTCAGCCAACAGATTTGACTAGTTGTCTGGCCTCCTCTCATTCACCAACTTGTCCAGTAAGAGTTCCCACCCTTTAGAGAATGTTTCTATGCTCTCTTGACCATATATTCTACCAGAAAAGATGATCAAGAATTGGTAAGCCTTCTCGAGGGACTTTGTCTTGTAAACATGGGTGGGTTTCTATCTAAACTTCAATGGCTCTTTTAGCCAACGCTTGATAATGTCTATTATGTTCACATAACTATGGGTGACATAGAAGAGTGAGTCCATGTACTTCACCAAGTTCATCAAGTGTTACATCTATTGAAATTATTTTGCCCTGAAGGTGGCAAGCTTCTTCCTGCTCACACTATTGGATGTCATAGTTTGTTCATTGGTATGTGAGACAATCTAGCTGATGTTGTCTACACATGGGAAGGTAGGATACCTGCACATAACCTTGTATAACCCTGATTGTTCGATACTAACACATACATGTTGGTCTTCCAGATTTGCCTCAAAGTATTTTCAAAAATGTCTTTGATCTGTTGCCATGTTAGTGTTGTTATCTTCTCAATAAACAACTAGGTATCTACATACACTGGTAAATCAACTGATATTTCTCAAATTCTTCCCTAGTACTGCTCTCGAAAGTTTCCTTTGATGAAGCTTTCTTTGATGCCATGTTAACCATGACTGCAAGAGAGATGCATAATGACTATGATACTTGTGGGATAGAGAGGACACTAATGGAAAGAAAATGTCAGTTTAAAAGAAAAACAACTTCAAGGCAAGTTCAAGCAACAAGTGAGGATCTTGAATGGAAGGATTATGCAATTTTTCTTGAGAGGGGTGACATAATGACTCTAGGAAATGTGCACTTTGTAGTCCCAACATTCAAGGTGGAAGTCTAATGACTGGAACTGTGCAATGCACAGTTCATCTTGGGCCAAGGCCTAGGAGAGACTATGCATTTTGTAATCTCAGTGGCTAAGCTCAGAGATTGGATCCTGGAACTGTGCAGTGTGAAGTTTGATCCAACCTAGGTTATGGTATACGCAATTCCAAAGGCCAAGCTGGGAGATTGAGCCTCCATATTGAAAAATGCAAGCTCTGTAAGGTGAGATATGGGAAACAAAATCTTGGATCTACGTAAACGAGTGTGAAAAACAAGAAGATCTGAAAGATAGTGTGAAGTTGAGTACAGATATGACTAAGTGTATATCCATGCAGGTGAATCAAGTGTAGAAATTGACTAAATGGAAGGAAAACGAAGCATGTGAGGAGAGTCGCCGCAACGACGACCGTTGGTGAAAAAATAAGAAAACTCATGTAACACTTGGGAAAGACAAACTATAACTTGAAGCAAAACTTCTACAAGTTAAAATGATAGGAACCATGCAGAGAAACAAGTGGAACAACACTGAGACAAGACAAGTAACAAAAAAAGACACAAAAGAAATCAAAACATGACAAAAGAAAAAATCACCTAAAAAAAGCGACGATGATCACACCGAAGGCTCCTTGAAATCCTTGGTAATGCTAGAGCTCCAAGATCCAATGTGAAAGGGAGCTCTAGAAGTGTCCATTAAATAGGTTTAGACAAATTAGGGTTTATGAGATGCATGCCTAAAATCAAGGAAAAAGTGAAACTTGTCAAAAGTTTCTAAAAATAATGCAGTTCCTCCTTCGAGATGCTAAAAATAGATCCCTATTTTTTAGTGATGGTTTTTTCTCTTTTATTTTTCTGGGGAAACTTTCTAGGCACATTGCCAAGAATGACAACAGTTCCGGTAACTGGGCAAATTTCTAGCTCAGTGCACTGTGCAGTTTCTGAGCTCAGTAAGGGTTACACAATTTTTGGGCTTAGTGTTGGGCTGCTACCTCATGACTACATTTTTTGAGCTCAAGGCTCACTGGTAGTCAAGACTACAAAATTCCCAACAGTAAGGCTAGTTCCCATCAAGAATTACGCAGTCTCTGGGGAAATCCCATAACTATTGTGAGACCAAGTTCAAAAATTAGCTTGTGAGTTAGGAAATCAACTAAGTAAGAAACAAAAGCCAAACTTAAAGGATAATTCTAAGTTTAAGGATGAAGACCTAGGGACAGTGTGAGATGAGTTGCTAAGGTTTAGAAGGAAGGCTCCAAAATTGAAGCATAGGAAAAAATCTGGTGGGTGTTTGTAGCCCCTACAACATTGGTGACACATTGGTAGAACTCCAACTCTCTGTATGGACCTTGCCTCGTGAAAAGTGAGTCTAACTCTTCATGAAGTATTGTTCAATTATTCAATTATCATAGTTTATTTTCTTATCTTGGGTTAAAGAAGTAGTCCCCACCATTCTCTTTATTGACAACACACATACCGAGCTAAGTCAAACTAAGTTGTTTTGATTAGCGGTTAGGGGTATATAGATGCACAAGTAAAATAAACTCTTAGAGTTTAAGTTTGATCTTTGTGTTTCTCCGCTACCAACAGGTTTAGATAGTACCCTGGCAGAGTCACTTCAGGAACATAAGAATTTCTTTGCTACCAACGAGCCTGGACAGTAGCTCGATGGAGTTCCTTGCTTCACCTCTCTGTGCAAGAATCCTCTCTTCTTTCACCCTTTATTTAATTTTTCATTTTTTCATTTTTTATTATTTTTTCATAGGCACTTATTTATTTCACAAGGAGGAAGAGGTATCCCGACTTATTGAGAGCATAAGAGTTTGTCCCTTTAGAGAGGGATATCTATATATACCTCTAACATACTTGTTAAGGTTTCCCCCTTCTCTTTACTCTACTTGACTAAGTTGACAAGGGTTAACCAAAAACAGAAAACTGATTAGAGTAGGAGGTACTAGTTAAGAGTGCAAGCATCATGATTTCACCATGACTCCCTCTGAAAGAAACGTATTTTCCATTAGGGTATCATCGACTAGAAGTGTTGATAGTAGTACTAATCCACAAGTGAAAAAACAAACAAACAGAGGAAGGAAGCAAGAGAAGAAAAAAAAAGTAAAGAAAATCAAGAAACAAACAAGAAAGTAAAAACCACTCCTACTCCTCACCTAAGTAGGATATAGGTCAACTCACGTAAAGCGATACTTCCAATGTAGCCATCGAAGCATTGGTTGGACCATGTACGCAAGAGTATCAAGGTTAAGAAATATGTATAAGAAAACCAATAAACAAGAAATATAAAATAATGTAAACCCGAATGTTCGATGTTTGAATGTATTTGAAAAAACGTAACAATGATAGTCACATGAAAGGCACTGTATGGATGTATCATGGTTTCCTAACACACTGGGAGTGGAATAAAATCATGTACACACTTTCTAACTTAAAAGACGAGAAAACATGAAGAAATAAGAAAATTTCCATTTTGCAATAGTGCTTGCTAGTTATGACTCTTCCAACTATTGTGCAATAAGGTCATGTTATACAAATGGAGGATGTGAAAATGGTATGATAGATTGATTTTCAATGTGAACAATAGAGTGATGAGGAGCCTGGAGAGATTCAATACATTTCTGATCAGAAGTGGAATTGGCCTCAAGGCTATGAGAACTTGACATAACCATCAGCTTGAGCTGAAGTGCCTTGACAACTTGGGGAGGTTCTAGTTCATCAAAATATAGGTCATCAAAGGCCAGTGGCTTAGAAAGATCAATAATGGAAAAATAAGAATCATGATCGAATGAAAGAATGAAAATATCACAATAGCCATGATCATAAATTTCAAGATCACAAACACAGTAATCCTCATGATTTTAGGAATCGTAAAGAGGAGATCATGAAAAACGATAAATATCACCCTCTATGTTTCTGAAAAGGTATGATGAGAGATTGGGAGGATCAGGGAGGATAGATTTATCCTCTTCACATTCAAATGAAAAGTTGGTATTCCACGTCTTCTGTGAAGGATCAAAAGTAGAAACATCTAAAAATGAATTTTGGCAAGATGGAACAATAATGACAAAATCGTGGAAGATGTAAAGATAAAGCGAGTGAGGTTTAGAAAGATGGAGGTAATCCTTCGCCAAAAATTCTTTTCATACTCTCACACATACTCGTCAAGAAAGATGTCGTAGGTTGGTTGTTCAACACCAACTCCATCCATAACCTGATCCTCATGAACATCAAAAGAGAGGTCTGAGATAGATGAACACAACACACCAAAATATGTAGGATCAAAGGGATCGAAGGACGGAGGATGAGGAGATAACACTTCAACACAATCATCAGGTTTACATTCCAAATATGGAGAGACATTCAAAGCAGTTTAGGTAGGAGGAGATGGTGGTAGATCAACAAGTGGACTCCCAACTTCTCCCACCTCGACCTACAGAGTTAAAGTTGTTTAATGAAGAGGGGATAGAGGGTCACTTACCTTGTCCATCTTAGATTTAGGAGCTCTAACATGGAGGTATGTTGGGAGAGGTTCGAAACATTCTAACTCATGTATTTTTAGAAACGTGAACAAGATATTGAAATATTTCATCCAAGAATTCCCAGTCAACTTTATCTTCAGGAAATTCAAAACAGTAATGAACAAAACGGTCATGAAAATCTTGAATATAGTTGTGAGCTAATTTTTGCAATTTTTTGATTTTTTGATTTAAGGGATTTTCGCTAATAAATAATGAAAGCATGGCATGATTCACTAAAAAAATTCTTGAAAGAGTGTATAGAGGTTGCAAAAAATGTGTGGCACCATTTCTTTGCATGCCCTTTGAACATGAGATAAAACAACCCATAGGAAACATCCTCAGACTGGATGTCATGCCTGTCAGAGAAACCAATAAAAGAAATTGTGTGCGTGAGTAGGGTTATTCCACCTTGGCCATCAAACTTAATTATGAACAAGTGATTTAAAATTCTCATCGACACCTCAAAATGTCCACATCTAGAAAAATATGTCAAGGTTATGAATTGGGAAGAAGTCATGAAATCTATACAAAGAATTAAAACAAACTTAAAGGGCTCAACTTGTCATTTGGGACTCCTTCTAGGGCCAAGAAACGTTGATGGTGTTGGACCCACTAACAATCAGGGGATCTCCCCGATATGAAGTCCCAACTATACCTCACACTGCTTGGAGTAGGAGTCCTAGCAGTGGGTGATAGTGTAATGGCTTGACCCCAGAAACGCACAAAAGAAAGTATGATAAGATTGGGTGAGAGAAAGTGTGTGACCTTGCGAAGAGTCAAGTGCAATGCATGAAGGTTCTGAGACATGGATGGGAAAAGCGAGTGCACCCCTTGGAAGCATGAAATTGTACACAACTTGAAAGGAACACACAAGTGAAATGACATCACAAGCTAAAATTTAGAATAGTCACAAATTAAAGTGATGAGTTAATCCAACAACACACATTCAACAAGATTCGTACAAATTCATATAGAGTAGTTCATAAGCATATGTTTAAGTTAAATAGCATACATTGCTAATACAACAAGAATAGTCCTACTATATTACCAACATATGCATGAAAGCATGTTGACTCTAATTTTATTATTATAAGTAAAAGATCCATCCATACATACACCATTGACGACCACTAGCCCCAATAATGGAACATTAGAGTAAAAAACACATGCTCCTCGAAAGAAGTGTACTCTCGCTATGCTATGGAGAAGCCAACACTCTTCACAGTACTCCCAAGCCTTTTCTAAGCCTAGGCCTAGCCAAAATCTTGGGTCCCAAAAGCTTGTTACATGAGTTATGAGGTTCCTTTTTATAACAAGAGGGGGCTGACTCTTCAACTCCCCCTTTGTGACCTTTGGAGTACCCTCATGACTCTTCAACTTCTTCACTAGATGACAAATTACATTACATGGTGACTTTTCATATTCCAACATTAACATTTGGAATTTCACTTACAATATAATTACAAATAATATTACATTTTCCACATGTACCCATATAAGACAAAATAGGGTAGAGAGCCTAACAAGACACAAAACTATGATTATGGAGTTTTGGGAACGTCTAGCTCAACAACTTCCACTTGCTACTTCTCGGTCACATATTGGTGCCAGGATTGGTACTGTTTGATGGTGTCCCCAAACTACATAACGATGTCTTTCTGGAAGCAGACTCTAGCCTCCATGGCATATGGGTATATCATCTTGGAGCTTGTATCCAACTCATTTTGAAGCATGAGAAACATTGTCTTGATCTTGACAGGACCACTGATGTACCTCTACATGTTGTGTGCATTCAACTCCAAATCTTCCTTGGTTGCTTCTTATCTTAGCTGCTCTAAGTACTGATCAATCTCTAGACATACTTAATTCTTGGGTTTAGCATCAATGATGGAACATATTGGTGGGATCTGGTGCTTTCTCACCATGACATCCAAACTACTATACAACCACACATATGTGTTATGTGTGCTTCTGATGAATGAGGCGAGTTGCTCATTGTTCTGGATCAACATTCGAACCTTCGCTTTCTCTAGATCTGCCCATGGCTTCATCTTCTTCACTAAGTCAAGAAGGCCCCCTTTGCAACACATTTTACACTCTTGTACATGGGCAATGTTAGCATGTATGTTTTTGATATGTTTAACAAACTCTTTGTTTCGTTGTTGTAGGCCATGAAAACATACAACTACTTTATGCACAGTGACAAATCCATCATAGAGCCTCCACATGGTTTCTTCGAGCGATGATCCTTCAGAAAGTATCACTGTCCTCATCTCCCCCCATGAGGAAATTTCATTCTGCGCTATTGCTCAAATTTGTTCTGCCTCTTGCCTGGAGTCCTGAAAGCTCTTTGCTAGTTGTTCATTCTTGGCCATCAGATACTTAACATTTGAAAATGTTGCTCCTACATAGGCCAGCCTAGCTTAAACAATGGTAGCCAGATATTTCCTATTGTCTGACACTATCACATGTTCATTGATGAATTCATGTGATGTGCAATCATACGAAAAGTTCTTCGTCAATGCCTGTACATTCCTTTTATGGAACTCATCAAATGATAGACTGTACACATCCATGAATGGATCATCATCAAGGGTAAGAACATTTGCTTGCTCACTTAGGACTAGCTCTGCTGCTGGAGGTGGTGGAGACAGAGGGATGACCTATGGTGCACTCGGCATTAAGGTCAACATCTTTTTTCTATGGCTCTTGGTCCAACTCCATGTCAGTCACTTCAATCAATTGCTCAATCTGCTAAGCAAACTCACAATCCTGCATCTTCTCACCTTCCTCCTTTGTTGTTGGTTGTTTCAACTCTCAACATGTATATGTGTTTTTTCCTTCGTCATCATTCCTTGCCTTTGTTCTTCTTCTTTCTTCCACTTCTCTTCTCGTTCTATCCTCCTCAACTCCTGCTCTTTCTTTATCTTCTTCTCCATCTTCTGCAACTTCAGTTTTTCTTCCTGAAACCTCTACTTTTATCTCTTCCTCCACTCTACTCTCTTGATCTGTTTCTCCCTCTTTTCTTCTGATACCAAATTTTTGTTCCTAAGGATAGTATCTACCTTCATTTTGTAGCTTTTCTCTCCCTCTTGATTGTTAGCAATCTTCCTCTTTCTCTTATCCTACACTAGGCTGCTACCTTGTGTTGTTGTTTTTGTTTCTTCTGGAGATGTTGATGTCTTTAGAGTAGCCTTCCAAGTACTTGCTATACTAACGAGCTCATTGAGTCTAGAGGAATTGTAGCAGTACCTCCAAGTGTCCTCCTCTGGCCAATGAAATGTTTCGTTGATCCATGGAAATTAAACTCTCGTACAATGGTCCTTGCAAATACTATGGGGATCATATGAATTAAAGTACTTGGTGCCGAACTCGAATTTGAATATTTCCTTAGCCTCGACATCTGCATATTTCAATCTCTTAATCTTGTATAATTCCATCCAAAAAGGAAGAGCGTGCCATGGCACTTTCTTCTTCCTATGAAGTCCTAGTGACAACCTTGTAGTGAGGTAGAATGAAACTTCTTTCATGATCATTTTTTCAGCTGCATACCTTGGTAACACATGTGGAAGCTTCTCCCCACCAAACACTTTGATGAAGGTGCCACCTGGTGAGGCATATCAATCTGCAATTTCTACTATCACCTCCATTTCTTCTCGGGATATGCAAGGTGGATCTTGCTCAGATATAATTGTGTATAATGGAATGATAAAATGGCCAGTTAGCCTTACCATCACTCGTTGATAACTGAAGTATGAAAGAAACTTGCAATAGATGTTCACAATAGTCCCTTGTGGTGCCATGTCCAGTTCATGCTAGGGAACTGCTGTTGCACACAGATTGCATCTAGTAAGTATGTAGGCATATAAAACCTTGGTTTCTCATTCTTGTGCGGATTTGGAGCCTTATCTACATGGGAATTAAATTGTTGAGTCAACATATATGACCAGTTGAATGGCCTCTCGTCATTCACCAACTAGTCCAGTAAGACTGCCTACCCTTCAGGTAAGGATTATGTG
Source organism: Pinus taeda (assembly GCA_000404065.3). NCBI lineage: Eukaryota > Viridiplantae > Streptophyta > Pinopsida > Pinales > Pinaceae > Pinus > Pinus taeda. Next base: position 98,295 of record APFE030853639.1, on the reverse strand, counting down.
CTCTCTTGACCATATATTCTGCAGGCAAAGATGATCAAGAATAAGTAAGCCTTCTTGAAGGACTTTGTCTTGTAAACATGTGTAGGCGTCTGTCTAAAATTCGATGGCTCTTTCACCCAACGCTTCAAAATGTCTCTTGTGTTCACATAGCTATGGGTGGCATAGAAGAGTGAGTCCATGGGTAAGCGATACATTTGCTGAAAGTATTCTTCCCTTATTTTGGAAAGCTTCTTCCCACAAAATCTACTCAATGTCATAGTCTTTTCATCTGTATGTGAGATAATCCAGTGGATGATGTCTATAAACAGGAAGGAAAGATACCCGCATGCAACCTTGTATAACCCTGATTGTTGGATACTAACATATACTTTCTAGTCTTCAAGATCTTCCTCAAAGTATTTTGCAAAAATGTCTTTGATTTGTTTCCATTTTAGTGTTATTCCATTCTCAATAAACAACTGAGTATTTGCATACATTGGTAAATCAATGGATATCTACTCAACTACATTCCTTGTATTTCTCTCGGAAGTTTCCTTTGATGCAACTCTCTTTTATGCCATGTTAAATGTGACTACTAGAGAGATACTCAACAAATATTGTATCTGTGAGACAAAGAGGACAATCATGGAAAGAAAATATCAGTTTAAAAGTAAAACAACTTCAAGGCAAGTTCAAGCAGTAAGTTGGGCTCTTGATGGGAAGGATTGCACAATTTTTCTTGACAAGGGTGACTGACCGACTATGGGAAATATGCATTATGTTTTCCCAATATTCAAGGTCAAAGCCTGATGACTGGAACTGTGCAATGTGTAGTTCAGCCTAGGCTAAGGCCTGAGAGAGACTGCACATTGCAAAGTCTCAATGGCCAAGCTGGGAGACTGGCTTCTCGAACCGTACAATGCACAGTTGGAACCAGCCCAAGCTATGCTCTATACAATTCTAAAAGCCAAGCTGGGAGCTTGAGCCTCCACACTGCGAAGTACAAGATGTGCAAGGTGAGATCCGAGCAAGGGTAACCAAGATCTGCCCAAGGGAGCGTGAAAATCAAGTAGATCTGAAATATATTGTGAATATGAGTGCATATCTGACTAAGTGTAGATTCATGTGTGTGAATCAATTACAACAATTGATTAAACAGAAGGAAAATGAAGCGTATGAGGAGAGTGGCCACAATAATGACCATTCGTGAAAAAATAGGAAAACCATGTGACACTTGGAAAAAGAAATCTATAAATTGAAACAACACTTCTAGAAATTAAAACACCAACAACCATGCATAGAAACAAGTGGAACAACACTCATATAAGCAAAGCAAGAAAAAGTGATTAAAAAGCGGCAAAAGAAGACAAAAGCAAAATTCACCCTAGAAAGTGACGATGATTGCACCGAAGGCTACTTGATCTCCTCAGGAATTCTAGAGCTCCAAGATCGAATGTGAATACGAGCTATAGCAGCGTCGATTAAATAGATTTGGACAAATTAGGGTTTATAGCGCGCATTGCCTAAAATCAAGGAAAGAGGGAAAATTATCGAAAATTTCTAAAAATAACACAAGTGCCTCCTTCGAGATGCTAAAAATAGATCCCTATTTTTTAAGGATGCTTTTTGCTTTTTTCTTTTTTGGGGAAACTTGCCAGGGGGAAGACAGTGCAGTTTCCGAGCTTAGTGATGGTTGCACAATTTTTGGGCTCAGTGTTGGGTTACCCCCTCATGACTGCACATTTTCCGATCTCAAGGCTCACTCGTAGTCAACATTGCATAATTCCCAACAACAAGGCTAGTTTCCCTCAAGAATTGCATAGTTTTTGGGGGCAAGCCCAAAAATGTTGTCAGACCAAGTCCAGAGATCAACTTGTAAGTTAGAAAATCAACTAAGTAAGCAAACACAAGCCAAACTAAAAGGATAAGTCTTAGTCGAAGCATGAATACCTGGAGATAGTGCAAGATGAGTTGTTGAGGTTTAGAAGGAAAGCTCCAAAATCGAAACATAAAAAAATTTCGGAGAATAGTTATAGCCACTACAACAAAATCTAAAATTGAGGAGATTCCTCTCAAATTCCTTAGAGTTTATAGGAAATGAATTATTTCTTAGAAATTCTACTTCTTTACTTCTTTGAGAATAAATAGAAATATAATCCATATCTTAAGGCAAGAAAGGAAAATTTCAAAGCTTCATAATCGAATAAAAGCTTGTTCGTGAATAATATGTCAGCTTTTTACAGATTTAATATTATTTAATTACCATCATTCTATTATCTTCGTATTGATATTAATCATAAATTTCATGCCTATTTACTTAATTAAACTAATATATTAATAATTCTAATCTTTTTGTTACCTCGAGGAAAACAAAGTCATTTCATTATTTTGGTGTTGATGAGATAGTAATTATTACTTCAAATTCTCATATTATAAATTTTAAAGTAGAATTTATAATGCAAGATGGGATGCTTAAATATACAAAGCCAAATTTAACATGTTCTCTCTTTTCAATTGGGAAATGATGATTTTCCTTTAAAAAGCATTTTCATCCAAACATGATGAGACCATATGTATTCTTCCCATAAATGATTTCCAAATAATTTATCAGGTTTCTTTTGATTTTGAATTAGAAGAGTTATTTCTCGAAAAGTTTTCATTTTATAATAGAACTATTGTTTTCCAAATAATTTATCACGTTTCTTTTGATTTTGAATGAGGAGTTATTTCTTGAAAAGTTTTCATTTTATAATACGAGTGAAGGTATGTATTTTTTCTGGATAAATATGTTCAAGTGAATGTAATATTGTATTTTTCTACATTATTCTAAATATATTGTGAAATTATTTTTACAATCTAGTTAAATTTTTCAATTTAATAATATTTATTATAATTTTTCTAAATAACAATTTATTTAGAAAAATAATTGTTATTATATTTTTGTTTGTTGTATTGTTCTTTGTAAACACTAATAAATTATATGATCTTTTGTCTAATTCCAATATTATTTTGTCGGGTAAATTTAATATTTATTAGAGATAATATGGATAGTTTTATTAGTTAGATTAGTTTAGTTTAATTTAACTTTTTTTTGAAATAAATTTATCTATTTGGATCACATTTTTCTCATTTCACAACCTTTTTGGTGGAAATCTTGGCCACATATGGGTAGGAATAATTACACCAAACAAAAGTGGGTATAAGCGACCTGACATCAGATGAGCCTCCCTTATTGTTGTTGGAAGAAATTTTCCAGCCATGAACAATTTAGACACTACGAGGAATATGCAAGAAAATTCTCAGAATCCTTTCTTATAATGTAGCTACTTTACAATTTTTCTTATCTTTGTATTGGAACATGTCTTAATTTTCCCTAGCCCTACTAGAATTATTTCTAAAAACATACTTACTTCTTTGTTGACATTGAGTTTTAATGAAAATGATAAAGTGTCTCCTTTTAAACATATTTCTAAAGTTTAAAGTTTAATCTCATTTGAAATGATTTATATAAGCCATGGAAATGTGATTTGCATATTATTTACTCCCACTCCGCATGGAAGAATTAATAGCTAGTTATAGGTTTCCCATGTGATGTCTATATATACATGGAAACAATTCATGAAGTTATTTTTTCTTGCTCATGAAAATTGTGATTATGATGGGTTGTCTTTGGAACTTGAAAATCTCCATAAATATGAAGGTAAGTTTGTTCATGTTATTTTTTCCTAGAGTTAATTCAAATTTTTATATATTTGCTTAAAATTTTGGAGAAAATATGATGGAACATTTTCATGATCTATGTTCTCTTTCAAGTATACGACAGAAAATACATAATGATGATATAAAAATTGATGTTAATCTATATCTTAAGTTAGATTATAAGTTTAATTCTTTTGAATCCAATGATGATATTGATAAATTACATAGGGTGGGATGCTTTGACATATATTTTTAGGAACCTGAGGATGTACTAGTAGATATCAATCTCAGATATGAAGTTGATTCAATGTTTTTTTAACGTTTGTTAGTACTTCTTGTGTTGAAGGAAATTTAGTGGAAACAAATTTCCAAGATTTTAACTCAAACAATAGAGATTGATATTAAAAGTGATGATGCTCATTCAATTAATAGGGATTTATTTAAATGTGTATGTTTTGAAATATTTTATTCATTATATTCTAATCCATTTTCAGGTCATATTAGTGTTTATAATTTTCATAAAAATATTTCTTTATGGATAGATTTAAATTTAGATGAAAATGAAAATTCTAAAATTAAAGGTACAATGAGATATCTTTTAAACTAGATGAAGATAATGAAGCTGAAAATGATATTGTTATTGACATTAATCATGACCCTTATGCTATCCTTGAGGGTTAGCTCTGTTATCACCTAGATTGACCTCAAGTTGAAGGGTGGCAATGCTAGGGTAACCACAAACCAAGCTTAACCAAGTAGTTAGCCCTACTAGGTCGGGAGTGGACTCTCTCTGTAAGGATCTCAGTCAAGATGACTGGATTGGGTAAAGGATTTTAGGCTAGGTATAGTAGCACGAAAGTTTTGATTGGATTTTGTAGAGGTTTTGTTGGATCAGGAGGAGCTGGGCAGTTTAGGTCTAGGAAATTAGGTCAGAAATGTAGGGTGTTCTATGGGGCAAGGTATGCATAGGCTTTAGCACTCTATGTTTAAGACTAATGAGAAGATAAGAAGGGCATGTGACAATAATGGATCCTTCCTGGACTGCTAAAAACATGAAACGGTGAATGGTTTCCCAAGGCAGAGCACTGATTCAATGAATTTTTCCTATCAAACTTGAAAACATTCAACTAGAAGCAATGAAATGATTGATGGCGTACATAAAAAATATAACATATAATCACAGAAGAAGAAACTATACTAGAACTCCATACCATAGGGATCCCATAAAAATAGCTGCAATTCTTAATAATCTCCTGCCAAACTGCTTACAAAGGTGTACAATCAAGCTCTAAGCATCCACACTAAGTCCAACCAGTAAAATGATTGAGAAACTACATGATATAGGCCTCAAAAAAACTAATCCTAGCCTCAAGGGTCGAATCCATGAGAGGAGGAGTAGTTGCACAAAATACTGAACTGATAGCTAAATACTAGGGTCTTCAAACTAACTCATCCCTAATATGAAGCAAACTAATTCACTACATACCACTTATGCCATTCATCTGATGTATCTACCCTACGTAACAGAAACACACTTCAATTACATCATCATTATGAATTACATCAGTGAAAACATCAAAATCACATAACTAAAAGTTATTTTCTGAGAGAAACAGTGAAAAATTTGGCTGCCTGTCAAGTGTGCAACGCTAGTGTCAAACGCACAGCACCTGAAGGAAGTGCGCAGTGCCATGTTCAAACCAACTTTTAGCTACCTTCCCGACGTCCAAATTGAGCGCATGATAGCTCGTTGGAAAGTTTATCCTGCCTAGTTTACAGATCTATATTCATTTTTCAAAATGACCTTGATTTGACCCTCAAAAAATGGATTCTCCAAAGACTGGTCAAATGCACAGCGCCTGGTCCAAAAATGAGGCAAAAATGTGATTTTTTGTTTTTTTTTCCTTTTCCACCAACCAATTTTGCCTTCCAAGGCTGGAAACATTCTTTTCCTAACTGTCTTAGGCCTTCTATATCTAATGGTGGTGGCCATTCCTCCAAAAAGTGCCTACCAAAAGTGCGCAGCGCCTAGGGCGTTGCATGTTTGACCAAGCTACCGATATACAATTGCCTCAAAAACACAGAAAAAGACAATATTTGCTAAAATGTGCCAAGAGTCTTCAAAATTGGTCAAGGAGTTGATGTTTGGTATATCTAGGCATGGAGTGAAGCCTCTGCAAGTGTGTCAAGTTTTTCCTTTTTACATTTCTTGAATAACTTCTCCAAGTGATCATTGATGGCCTCAAGCAAAGCATCCTTGTCTTCTTTGATCATATGATCATCAAGCATAGCTTCATAAACTATCTCTCTTTGCCTTTGCCCTTCAAGTTCCAATGCTTTTTTCAAACCTTTGGTTCTAGGTCTGCCTCACTGTATGGTCTATTTTCTTATTCTACCGTGGTGTTTTAATGTCAAACCCTAGGCAGGTATTATGTTGTTGGAATTTATGTAACAGAGGAGGGGATAGGGAGTATTAGTATGATGGATATGAGGGTTGGGGTTTGCGAGCCTAGGTAGTTGTAGCACATAGGGTTTAGGGTTTTGGGAAAAAGGTTTAAAGATGTTGGATTTAAAATTTTAGGGAGAGGGAAGGAAGGTATAGGGCAGTATATGAAAGGGATTGTGAATATAAAGATAGTGTTGGGGTAATATAGGGTTTGGATTTGAAATTAAACCAAATCTTCAATAAAACCTTTCAAACACTAAGAAATTGACTTGAGGAGGAAAAGGCACATCCCTTATCTGCTACTTACTTGTCTTGAGGTTGAAATCACTTTAGTAGATTTGAGGAGGCGATTTTAGCTATCCTAGACAAATGTGCAGCGCCTTAAGGAAACGTGCAGTGCTGAATCCAAATAAACTTTTGAGTGCCTTCCTGATGTCCAAATTGAGCGTGGGATAGCTTGCTGGAAATATTGTTGAGTCTACTTTCTAGAACATCTTGAATTTTCCAATTTGGAGTTCATTTTCCCTGCCAAAAGCTCAATCTCCCAAGACTTGTCAAAATGTGCTGAATGAGGCTGCCAAAATGTGAAGTGATGTTGCAGTCAACTTTTGAAGGTCTTTCTCAACTCCAAATTGAGCTCATGATAGCTCGTTGTGTCTAGCTATCATTTTACACATCAAGCAAGTCATTTGGTCACTCTAGCTAGGAGAAATATTGATTTTCCTAAAGTCACTCCAAAAGTGCAGCAACTCTCCTAAGGCAAATGATGTTTTGAAACATTTCTCCCAAACCATGAGACCTGTGTAAAAACTGAAGGAGGTTTCTCTTCTTGAGTCTATGATGGACAAAAACTCGCTCACTTTCCTCATACTCATCTTTTCTTTCTCAGAGACATCATTTGAATAAAACCTATCCCGATGTATGGAACAGGGGATTTGCAGAAATAAAGGGAAACGAAGGGGATGAGAGACTTCTAAATTCTTGAGAGAATTTTGGGAAGTAGGGAGGGATGTTAGGAAGCTTGGGAAAGTGGAATTTCAAGGATTGAGTAAGGGGAAGGGGTCCAAAAGGGCAAAACATAGGCCTAACCTAGAAAAGTGTCAAATTGTAGCAATAGGCTAGGGTTTGTGGGAAAATGATGAATTTGAGGGATATCAGTGATAAGTGTTGAAGAAGATATATTAAGGATAGGGGAATGCCTATGAGCATCAAGATACAAGTTTTTGTTGATGATTTGACCATCCAAGGAAACTTACCTTCAAAACCCTGGAAGAGGGAAATGAGCCTTACCTAAGTACAACTGAAGCACAAACAAGGTGTAAAATGACCCATTGGAGCTTGAAATAATGATGACAACTCTTTGAATGATGATACGCTCAGCTAAATGGTGACATGGACCAATATTTGGAAAATTTGAAAGGAGTGAAAACAATCCTAGACCTAATACCTATTGACCAAATTTTATTTGAAGACTTACTGAAATGACAAAATCTCACTTTGACACCTTAAGACCACTTTGTAAGAGCATGTTTGATCACTAGTGGAAGGCTACAAAGACTGACACTAACATTGGCTCCATTGGGGATGGTAGCTCTTTGGAGGTGCCAAGAACACCGTAGACCAAGTAGCCTTATCTATTGGGCATGAAGTCAAAATAACTCAATCTAAAATACATAACTGAATATTGATGATTCAAAGACACAAACTGACTTTTACTCAACTAAAAACTGACTCAATACTAAAACACAATTGACAAACTAGAAAAGATGCTCGAAATGGAGCTTATTCAATAAAACCTACTCTAGCTATTCCATTCGTCACATGATCAAGTGAAATGAAACAACCAATGCAACCAAGTAAGCATTCTAGCTACTGTTTAAATTCTCTGCAAGTGCTTGTTTATGAGAAAGAAGAGAGAATTACCGAAATGCAACTCCCATGAAAACTTGTACACAAATCCAAATTTTCCCAGATTGAATAATATGGATTCTCTATCTGACTCCAAAAATACTGCATGGGCATCTTGAAATTCATGTGCACTAAGACTTAGCTCATCGAATGGATTATTTTTCTTCTCCTCATACCATGAATGCAAACTTTCATCTGAGCTTTGTGGTGAGACTCTTGTTGAAAATGACAAAGAAACCGGTTGTCAGATCAAGTTTGTATCAATACTTTTTTCAAGCTCAAAGTTAGATAATGGAGAAGGAATTTGACTGTAGACATCATCCAACACATCAGCTATTGGATCATGAAAAACTTGAAAATACTGTTGCAACCCATTTTCTATTGGTTCCAATGAGATTACATGATTTGCTAAAGGTTGCTCATTTGAAGATATATTATGCAAAATTCCCTTCAAAAACTGAAATGATTCAAAACATAATGCTACGAAATTATATTGAATCATTTGATTATATGTTCCATCTTCCAAGTCTTCATCTGCAACCTAACATTCAATGGCATTCAGGGGCTGCAAATCTAGATATGAGAAGTCTTGAACACTGATTTCACTACCCTCTAGATGGTCAAGATCAAAACTTATCGATGGTTGATTTCTGATTGAATGAAAGTGGTCTCTGATGAACTGAAATGAAGTGAAATAAAGAGGCAAAGATCCTTCACTTACTTCAAAATTTTCTACACTTTCCTCATCACTTCCATAGCTGATATGCATCAGCTAATCACTGTATTTGAGTTACTGAAAGTGAACTTCCTCCTTCCACAAGCCAATTGTTGATTTATTTGCAAGACTAGATTTTGTTTGGAGAACATAATCATCATCATACTGATCAAACTTACGAAAATCATCAGTATAAAACACGTCATCAAGCATACATGTCAGATCAACAGATATCTCTTCCCCAAGATGATCTATAAAATAATCATTATTAGATCTATGACAACTGGGATAAGAAAGGAAATGTTTTGGATCAGCCACTTGTCTTTGCTCAATTAGCGAGCCATGGTCTTGAACATCATACTCATTCCTTGTGGTGATCTTTTGCATCATCTCTTCCACTGCACTTACCAAAATGTTGAGCTTTACCTCTAAAGATTTTGATTCCTCTGGTTCTATGTTCTTCCTCTCTTCTTCCTTCAACTTTGCCCTTCTGTTCAACAGATTAGCCTCTACATCTACTGCGTTGTCTTGCATCCCTTCAAGTGTTGCAAGGTTCCTTTCTCTTAGCTAAAATTCCATTTTTGGATCAAAGGCTTCTGGATAATGCGAGAGAGTTGAATCAGGAGGAGGTCTTATATTAAGAGGCATCGAACAATAGACTTGGTTAAATATGGTAGAAAATTGTTGTACTGTCTACCCTCGCTATCTTTTTAGCTGGTTATATTATTCTAGAATCAAGAAAGGGTTCTATCTGACCACCCACTTGTCGAGGAAAACTTTGACGAACTGTTGGAAATCTGAGATACTTGCATCAGGCAGAGTTTTGAACCAAATCGTGACTTTTCCTTGCAAAGAAAGAGAAAAAAGCCTAATACTAACATCCTCTTCATCAACTTCAAAAAGGTCAAGAAAACACTCAAAATTCAGTACATGTCTCTCAGCAGTGATGTTGTCACATTCACCATCAAATCTTGGTAGATATAGGTAATGATTTTTAGGGAAAGCATGGGATATAGGAGGTAAAATTAGAGGCTTGTATCTATCTGGAATTTTACAAGTTATAGGAATATGTATAGAAGGTGTAGAGCCAGTGTTGGTCTCTTGAGGCTCATCAGTTTGAAAATGGTCATCATAAGATTCAGAAGAAGGTTCTTGATCAAGATCAAAGGCACGTGAATATTTTTTATTCACAATCTTCAAAGGGAAAGAATCAAATGCAGGTATAAGATCTTTTCTCGAATACAATATACTTTGTAAAGCCTTCTTGATATTCTTGGGAAAAGAGAAGAAATAATTTATAACAAAGAACATAATGCCTTGGATGAAATTCCAACTTGAATACCTGATCTTTCCATATTTTCCTTTCATTTTTCTACTGGAAAGGTTTATCCTCTTGTGGAGTCCTTGGATCTGATCTTGAAACTGACTTGGGGTCGCCAGGTGAATGATTTCAGCCTTCTGTTGTTTGATTGTTGTCCACCATCAACAATCAGATCTGAACTTGATACATTTTGCTGAGGAACATAAAACTGTGTTCGCTAGTATGGTCACCACTATGTTATCACCTAGATTGACCTTAGGTTGAAGGGAGGCAATGCCAAGGTAACCACAAACCAAGCTTATCCAAGTAGCTAGCCCTACTAGGCTGGGAGCAGGCTCTCTCCATAAGAATATCAGTCAAGATGATTGGATCAGGTAAAGGATTAGGCTAGGTATAGTGGCACAAAAGTTTTGATTGGATTTTGTAGAGGTTTTGTGGATCAGGAGGAGATGGGCAGTTTAGGTCTGGGAAATTAGGTCAGAAACACAGGGTGTTCTATGGAGCAAGGTAGGCATAGGCTTTAACACTCTAGGGCTTGATGAGGTGAGATGTTTAAGACTAGTGAGAAGCTAAGAAGGGCATGTGACAATCATGGATCCTTCATGGACTACTGAAAACATGAAATGGTGAATGGTTTCCCAAGGTAGAGCACTGGTGTAATGAATTCTACCTATCAAACCTGAAAACATTCAACTAGAAGCAATGAAATGATTGATGGCATACATAAAAAATATAACATATAATCACAGAAGAAGAAATTGTACTAGAACTCCATACCACATGGATCCCATAAAAATAGTTGTAATTCTTATTAATCTCCTACCAAACTGGTTACAACAGTATACAATCAAGCTCTAAGAATCCACATTGAGTCCAAACAATAAGATTACTGAGAAACTACATGATATAGGCCTCAAAACAACTAATTCTAGCCTCAAGGGTCGAATCCATGAGAGGAGGAGCAGTTGCAAAAAAGACTGAACTGATAGCTAAAGACTAGGGTTGTCAAACTGACTCATCCCTAATATGAAGCAAACTAATTCATTACATGCCACTTAGGCCATTCATCTAATGTATCTACCCTAGGTAACAAAACACACTTTAATTACATCATCATTATGAATTACATTAGTGAAAGATTAAAATCCCACAGCTGAAAAGTATTTTCTGAGAGAAACAGTGAAAAATTTGGTTGCCTGTCAAGTACATAGTGCCAGTGTCAAACACACAGTGGTTGAAGGAATTGTTCAGCACCATGTTCAAACCCACTTTTAATTGCCTTCCTGATTTCCAAAATGAGCACAGGATAGCTTGTTGGAAAGCTTATCATGTCTATCTTTCAGATGTATCTTCCATTTTCAAAATGAAATTTATTTGATCCTCCAAAAATGGATTCTCCCAAGACTAGTCAAGCACGCAGCACCTGGTTCAAAAATGAGGCAAAAATGTGATTTTTTGTAGTTTTTTGCCTTTTCCACCAACCAGTTTTTCCTTCCAAGGCTGGAAACATGCTTTTCCTGACTATCTTGGGCCTTCAATATCCAATGGTGGTGGCCATGCCTCCAACATGTGCCTACCAAAAGTGCGCAACACCTAGGGTGCTACGCATTTGAACAAGCTGCTAATATAAAATTGCCTCAAAAACACAGAAAAAGACAATATTTTCTAAAATGTGCCAAGTGTCTTCAAAATTGGTCAAGGAGTTGATGTTTTCTGTATATAGGCATGGAGTCAAGCCTTTGAAAGTGTGTCGAGCTTTTCCATTTTACATTTCTTCAATAACTTCTCCAAGCGATCATTGATGGCCTGACGCCAACCATTCTTGTCTTCTTTGATCATATGATCATCAAGCATAGCTTCATCAACTATCTCACTTTGCCTTTTCCCTTTAAGTTCCAAGGCTTTTTTCAAACCTCTAGTTTTAGGTCTGCCTCACTGTATGGTATGTTTTCTTCTTCTGCCATATCGTTTTAATTTCAAACCCTAGGGAGGTATTAGGTTGTTGGAATTTATGTAACGGAGGAGGGGATAACGAATATTTGTATAATGGATATGAGGGTTGGGGTTTGTGAGCCTAGGTAGTTACAACACCTATGGTTTAGGGTTTTGGGACAAAGGTTTAGAGAGTGTTGAATGTAAAGGTTTAGGGAGAGGGAAGGAAGGTATAGGGGAGTATATGAAAGGGATTGTGAATACAAAGATAGTGTTGGGGGAATCTAGGGTTCAGATGTGAAATTAAACCAAATCTTCAATAAAAACTTTGAAGCACTTAGAAATTCAATTGAGGAGGAAAATGCACATCCCTTAGCTTGCACTTACTTGTCTTGAGGTTGAAAGAACTTTAGTAGAGCTGAGGAGGCAATTTTAGCTCTCCTGGACAAACGCACAACACCTCAAGGAAATGCGTAGCGCCAAATTCAAATAAACTTTTGAGTGGCTTCCTGATGTTTACATTGAGGGTGGGATAGCTCATTGGAAAGCTTGTTGAGTCTACTTTCCAAAACATCTTGAATTTTTCAATTTGGAGTTCATTTTCCCTTTCAAAATCTCAATCTTCTAAGACTAATGAAAATGTGCAGAATGAGGTTGCCAAAATGCAAAGTGATGTTGAAGTCATCTTTTGAATGTCTTCCTAAACTCCAAATTGGGCTCATGATATCTCATTTAAAAGCTCTCTGTGTCTAGTTATCAATTTACTCATCAAGCAAGTCATTTTGTCACTCCAGTTAGGAGAACTATTGATTTTCCCAAAGTCACTCCAAAAGTGCAGCAACTCTCCTAAGGCAAATGATGTTTTGAACATTTCTCCCAAACCATGAGACCTGTGTAAAAACTGAAGGAGGTTTTTCTTCTTGAGTCTATGATGGAAAAAATATCTCTCACATTTCTCACACTCATCTTTTCTTGCTCAAAAATATCATTTGAATAAAATGTATCTCGATGTGGAACATGGGATTTGTAAAAATAAAGGGAAATGAAGGGGATGAGAGAACTCTAAATTATTGAGAGAATTTTGGGAATTAGGGAGGGATGTTGGGAAGATGGGGAAAGTTGAATTTCAAGGATTGAGTGAGGGGAAGGGGTCCAAAAGGGCAAAACACAGGCCTAACCTAGAAAAGTGTCGAATTGTAGCAATAGGCTAGGGTTTGTCGGAAAATCATGGATTTGAGGGATATCAGTGATGGGAAGTGTTTAAGAAGGTATATTAAGGATACGGGAATGTCTATGAGCATCAGGATACAAGCTTTTGTTGATGATTTGACTAGCAAAGAAAAATTAGCTTCAAAACCCTAGGAGAGGGAAATGAGCCTTACCTAAGTACAACTGAAGCACAATCAAGGTGTAAAATTACCCATTGGAACTTGAAATAATGATGACAACTCTTTGAATGATGCTACACTCAGCTTAATAGTGACATGGACCAATATTTAGAAAACTTTAGAAGGAGTGAAAATAATCCTCGACTTAAAACAATTCTAGACCTAATACTTAGTGACCAAATTTTACTTGAAGACTCACTGAAATGACAAAATTTGACTTTGAAACCCTAAGATCACTTTGTAAGAGCATGTTTGATCATTGGTGGAAGGCTACAAAGACTGACACTAACTAGATCAATTGGTTTGGTCCTCGTCATTAAAGAACATTTTCTATTGGGAGGTGATGGGTTTAATTATCTGGACACTTTCAAGGCTAGGCTTTGTGGTTGAGCCAATAGGAAGCAATCCCTTCTGGTGGATTTATCTGGTGAAATGATTCTATGGACAAGAAATCACTCATCTTTGAGGTTCATAAACAAGAAAATCATGAATCTCATGCATATATGTTTAATTCATATGATAATGTTGATAATTCTAGTATTTTATTTCACTTGAAAGAAAGTGAATTATGTTTTAACAATTATTTTGGTGTTGATGACACATTGATTATTATATTAGATTATCATGTTACCAATTCCAAATTGGAATTTACAATGTAGGATAAGATACATCGACGTATAAAATGAGATATAACAAGTTCTTATTAGTTTGTTTTAAATATAAAAATAAATATTTCCCCTAAGATAATTATCCTCATCCAAACATAATTAAGAACTCATAACTTATTATCAGTCCAAGAAATATTTATTTTTCTATAAATGTTTATCAAACATTAAATATTTTCCCATTAATTTTTGGCATCCCATTTTGTTTAAATGTTTTCCCATTAAATTTATGGTGTTCCATTTGATTTTGAATTGGAAAATTTATTTCTTGAAAATATTTCAAGAATATTAAGTAGATTTAGTATTTTATCAAATAAATTATTGATAATTTGATTACTTTTATTAAATATTAATAATCATATTAAAATTATTTTTTTTCAAAATACAAATGGATGAATTAAAGAGAAAATAGGTTCACTATCAAGTCAAATAAAAGGATTCAATGCCTTCGCTCATGTGAAGTCACATGTATAACAATTTTATTTTTTTTCAAACAAAATAAGTTTATGGATCGAAAAATAAGAAAACATATAGCAAATTGATTGCTCAAGAAAATAGTGTAGTTATTTTGATAATTCGAAAAATAAGAAAACATAAAAGAATTTGATTGCTTAAGAAAATATAGTAGTTATTTTGATATATTATTCCAACCTTTTTTTTAAGTAAAAGATGATTGAAACATGATTTAGATGATATAAACAACTACAACGAAATTGAATGTCATGTACTACATAATAGTTTAAAAGGAGGTATTTTTGTTAGCATATTCTGACACATAGGAAATGGTTAACTATAACGTGGTCTAGTGTAGAGTTAGGTAAATTGTGTTTTTTTACTATGTACTTTTGTAACTTATAATCTGACAGTCACGATATGTTCTAGACATGAAATGATCTGACAGCTCATTCTCTCCTCGGTATTACCGACACTTGATCCGTGGCTTAACACCCGATTGGTCCATGATATCTATTTAAAGAGCATGGAGGGTCATTTTTAGGGTGATTGTTCATGAGATAAGCTTATCTAATTTTTTATTTTATTTTATTAATAAATTCTCTGAAGTGGCCGCGTTGGCTTAGGCCGTGGATTGTTTCCCTCTTTGAAGGTTTTAACCACGTCAAGAACACTGGTTTATTGATCTGTGATCTGTTTGTGAGCGGTGTCATTTGGTGTCTTATCTGAGGAACTTACCATGCGAATTCCTACATGGTATCAAAGCTATTTCAGGGTCGTATCCATTGGTGATCCAAATCCAAAGCCGGTACAACTGCATCTGACTATCATTTCCTATATCTACTATTTCTGACTGATTTCGAGTTGAGAGGATTTCTTTATTGTGTTAGGAGCATATTTTCCAATGAGGAACCCATTTTTTTTCATGCGAAAAGGTTTCCAGTAGCCCTAGCTACGTCATTTTAAGATCTGGAGGTATACAGTCTTTATTTGCAGTTTTAGTTATTCATATCTCTCTTTATTTCGGTTTATTTAGCTCTCTGTATTTTATTACTAGGTATATATCTTTTATTTTTGTGTATTCTCTTTGCCCCGTGACTTTGTGCGATCTAGGCCAATCATAAACAAAAAGGAAGAATTTTTCTCATGCGTATGCTCTTTTCCGCCGCGTCTCAGTGTGATCTTAGAAAATCAGAAACATTGAGGAAAATATTTAGTTTCCAGTGAAAGCTAACTTCAAGCCATAAGGTTTGGATTTTTTTTTGCATGTTCATGTTGGGTTGTGTCATTTTTTGTTTTGTAGGGAAATATTTTTTTTCTAGTAGGCACGCACCCCAAAGCTTCAGTGATTTAAAAAAAAAAAAACCTTCCACTTTTTAAAAAACTACTAACGTTTTAAACTAGTTCACTTGGTCCAAAGTTACTTTGTGAGAATAGAGGTCTTGGGTTCAAGTTTTTCTTTTGGTTGATTTACTTTTTCAAAAAGAACATGTATCTTATGTTTTAAAATTACTTTATATAAAAGTGTTCTCACCCATTATAAAAAGTGAGTCACTTATAATTCTAAAGTCTATTTATCTTTTATTTAAGTTACAATTTAGTGAGTAGCTCATAAAGTACCATTGTAAAAGTGACTTTCACTTATTTATAAAAGTGGGTCACATAAAATCTCTTTTAAAGTGAGCTAATTAGATTAAGTTTGGAAAGGGGGAGGCGAAGAGGGAGGAGCATTTTCAATTTAACATTATCACTCACTTCCGCACATTCACGCACTTCGTCGACATATTCAACAACTTTTCTTCAAAAAGCCATAACTTCTTCATCCAGAAGCCATTTTTTTTTAATCGGCTTAATTTTTTGAGATATTTCCATTGGAACACGTAGTTTCAGCATCTACAACTTCAGTTTCTGTTAAAATGAAAAGTCGATGCCAAGTTATTCTTGACAACACCAACTACTTCCAATGATGTTCCTACAATGTGGATTTACTTAGAAGTAAAGGTCTTTATAGAATAGCTTCAGGCCAAGAAACAAAACCTAAAGATGAAGATAAGACATCCAAATGGGAAAAAAGGCCAGATCAAGCACATGGGTTAATAGGGATGTTTATTTCTCTAGAACTTAGATTCCATATCGTAGAGGTTGATACCCCTAATGAAACAATGAAACAATTCACTAAATTTTTTGGAATTAAAAATGAAATTAGAGACCATCAACTCGAAAATGAGTTTCTTACATTGGGCCTCAATAAATTTTTTTCCATTGAAGAATTTTGGTCCAAGTTCAAGACCCTTAGATTTCTCTTGGAAGGTGTTAAGGTTAAGAAAGAAGATGGTATCCTTATCTATTCCATTCTTACTAAGTTGGGACCAGCCTACTCTGTGTTCAGGGAAAATTTTAAGAACCCCCCCTAAATTTATAAGTATAATAAATGGGCGAATCTCCATGGTATATGGGAAAAATGGAAGGCAATTTTATCAATAATATAATATGTATATATAATTTTTTGGCGAAATCTCTCACTAGGCATGGTGAATATTTTACTCAATATAAAATCTTGTAAGATCTTGGTATTACCATGGGTTATCATAAACCTTAAGCTTAAAAATTACTATTGTAATTTATATAAAAAATTAATAAAATAATAGTTTATTTTTATTTTATTTTTTATTTTAACCAAGCTAAAATGTTTAACATACATTAAATTACAACATCCATTTTTACTTTGATCCACCAAGCCCCGAGAGGAATCAAATATTTTTTCACTCTATGCTAGTTTTCATATCACGATGTTTGATACCTCTCGGGGTTAGTAGATCCAGAGTAAAGATGGATCTATGCTGGTTTAATTCTCCCATTCAAATAGGCTACATTCCAAGTGAATACCATGGGTCGATACCATGTGCCATTTTGGTGAATACCATGGGCCAATACCATGTGCCATTTTTATTTTTATTAATACTAATATTAGGGTTAATAATGTTTTTTTGCATGGTATTAATAACAATCTAGTCCATGGTATTTGTCCCATAGTATTTTTCCGTGTGCCATTTTTATTTTTATTAATACTAATATTAGGGTTTATAATGTTTTTTTGCATGGTATTAATAACAATCTAGTCCATGGTATTTGTCCCATAGTATTTTGCCCATAGGTTTCACCTAAATATAACACATTTTTTGTATTTTGCCCATAGGTTTCACCTAAATATAACACACTTTTTGGGTGTTCGTAAATATAAGGTGACTTATGGAGTAAATATAAAAAAATGTTTTATTTGTTTACCATACCTCTCATTTATTTATATTTTTATTAATTTACCATACCTCTTTTCAAATATGGTATTTGGCCCATAGGATTCACTTAAATAAAACCTCTTTCTTGAGCCTTCATAAATAGAACGAGGGTTATGGACTAAATATAAAAAGAGGTTTTATTTATTTATCATACGTCTAGTTTATTTATATTTTTATTTATTTACCATACCTTTTGAGTAAGTATAAAAAGACGTTTTATTTATTTACCATACCTCCACGTTACCTATATTTTTATTTGTTTACACCCTTGTATGTATATAAGGTGACTTATGGAGTAAATATAAAAAATGTTTTATTTATTTACCATACTTCTCATGTATTTATATTTTTATTAATTTACCATACCTCTTTTATAAATATGGTATTTGGCCCATAGGATTCACTTAAATAAGACCTATTCTTGAAAATGGGCGAATGGATTCACTTAAATAAAACCTATTCTTGAAAATGGGCGAATGGAGGGTTGTAACTCCTAATTTGAAGGGCTAAATTTACCTTTTTTACCCTCTCCCTTAAAAGGTGGGTTATTTGAGGTGATTTGTAAAAATGTACTATGATACAAAATGTTCGCCCACTAAAAATTTAAAACCCCTTAATTTTGCCAAAGGGTGAACATTCGCCCCTAAAATTTTCTATGTTTGTGTTTGTTTCCTCCTTCCATTCTACTAGAGAAGCCTTCATTTCTCAAGGAAAAGACTAGAAGTCCCCCTTTCTTGATGCCTTTTTTGATTCTTTAATAAGAGTGTTACACAAAAATATCGTCATCTTGATTATTTGCAGTCGGTATGGGTCTATCACCACCTATGCCAACTTCCTAAGCAAGTCTCACACCTCAGCTCTTCAAAACAAGCTTTAGAAATGACAGAAAGACATTAAAAAAGCAATGTAACTCTG
This sequence comes from Pinus taeda, assembly GCA_000404065.3. Lineage (NCBI taxonomy): Eukaryota > Viridiplantae > Streptophyta > Pinopsida > Pinales > Pinaceae > Pinus > Pinus taeda. Next base: position 79,578 of record APFE030853639.1, on the reverse strand, counting down.
GTTCCGCACTTTCTCTCACTTTTCCCTGCGGGCCCGCACCTTTTTTTCAGGATATCTGCGTACTTATATGCTCTGTATGTAAAGGGAAGGGTGTGTACCCCTGTGAAAGTCAAAAGGCACATTTTTTATCTTAAAAAACTCACTTTGGGTTAATTCTAGAGTTTTCTAGAAGAATTTTTGATGTGGATTGTTCGCTCCAAGTTGTTCATGCATCCCATAAGAAGAGGAACTAATCCCTTGTTAGGAGGAGCTATCCCTTTGAAGGATGATTCTATCCATTTGAAGGAGGACCTGGTAACTGATCTCCATTGCACTATAAATTGAGGCATTGGGTTAGTGGCTGGAGAGGTTAGAAGCTGAACTTTTGAGGGTAAATGCTAATGAAATCAAGACTTCGTATTTGAGATTAAGAGGAGAGATCACATACCTTTTTGGCTTCATTGGGGAGTGACTGAAGCTTGTCAAAGTAGAGGAGACTTCTTGTTGAACCCTGGGAGGAGCTTGTACAACGTCAAGGCAAAGGTTGTAAAGTTCTTCTGCTTTTGAATTAATAGAATCAAGCTCATTTTTCTCAACAAGTATCTCATGTTATTTGTTTCATGGACTCCTTGACTTTCATGTCAAATATGTTTTATAATACTGGT
>APFE030853639.1:68861-78924 GCA_000404065.3 Pinus taeda | reverse complement strand
ATGAGGTAGGCCTTAAACACATTTGTTTGCCATTATTTATAAAGCGCATTTAGAGAAAGATAGTGTCTGGTTGGTTTGTTCGTCATTAGGTCTTCATTAGATTCTAGGAAGGTCTATCTTGTCCGCAAGATCGACTCATTCCACGTGACAAAATGGCGACTCCACTGGGGACTTGATTGTTTTCCTCGTTTTTCTTTGACTTGAGAGACTTGCCTTTTTGTTTATGTTTTTGGCTTGTTGTATGTGGATTTGGGTAGACTTAGTGGATTTAGCTTTGTTTTTTATTTTTCATTACTTTGGTCGAAGTCCGTAGTCTACACATGTATCACAGTGCGTACATGTATGCACTTTTACTCTGTGCACAGAGTGTACCCGCACCTGTGTAAACTCTGAACCTGCGTACCCTCCTAAATTTTTGAAATTTTGAATTTTTCTCTTTAAATTAGTTTTATCTTGTTTTTGTAGTGGTTATCCTCTGCCCATACCTGCATGTGACTGGTTGAAATCTTTCCTTGGTTTAATTTCATTAGATTAGGGTTTTAGGTGAAATTCCTAGGATTTTTGCTTGTTGGGTTTGTTTTTCGATTTGGTTGTGTAGTGGCTCTGAGCTTAGAGGTTGTAGGGACTTCAGATCACCTTAGTGTCTACCAGTCTTCTTAAGAGTCTGACCATTTATAAAATCTCCCCTTGTTAAGGAATCCGCTTTGAGTTTTCTCTTTACAAAACTTCAAAAGACTTATGATTGAAAGTTTGGATTTTCATTTTCAAAAGGAAAACAAAATTGGTTGTTCTTGACTTATTTGTGATTCTAGACAAATTAGTCCTTGGTTTGCTTGTGACCAAGTAAAACATCCTCAAAAGGACTTTTTGTAAGCTTTTTACTTCAAATAGGGTTTCTTAGTTTGTAGGTCTTAAGTTTGCTTTATTCAATAGTTTTATCAAAGATTTGCTTTAGTTATAGTTTTAAATGTTTTTTAACAAAACATGAAAGGTCTCTTTTGAAAAATTTTGTTCTTAGTAGCATTTGAGTTTTCGAATGAAAAGAGAAATTATTATGGAAATAATTAGTGGTCTCATTTTTGAGTGCATTGAAACGAATACTCTTCTTTTGATTTGATCGTTAAGAAAGATTTGTGTTTTTAAATATTTGCATCTTCCAACTCTTTCCTAGCTAGAACTTAATTGAAGAGAAAAGATTAGTTAATCATCTTAAGTTCATTTTTGTAGTGATTTTGAGTCGAGTCTTTACACCATAAATTTCATCTCCATCACCTTTTGACTTAATCAAAAACCACTAAAAATCACGCTTAAAATAAAATAAATCTAGCAAATTTTTTGTTTCTAGGGCTCTGATACACCAATATAGCTTAGGCTAGTATCTTGGAGTAGGGAGTAATTAACTCTCCAAGATAGTAAAACAAACAAATAGCTTTATCTTGCGGTAGGAGAAATCCAATTATTGCATCTATGCTCTGGGAAATCTCCTCTTAAAAGCACGAGATCGTTTCTGAACCAGTGTGGGAATCAATCCTTCCTCATTGGGAACGACACTGGATATTCACGTATTACAAATAGTAAACCTCAGATTAACCATTGTCGAGGAGCCTGGGGTCACTTGTTGGTAAACCTCGGTTTATGTCGAGGAGCCTTCAAGGGGATTGAGCTTACTACTCTGCCCTTGCGTGCGTATCGGATCGTAGACTGTTCCCCCAGGTATATTTGTTTCTGTTGGTAACCTTAGTGACCATATTCTCTATGATTCTTCCTAAGGTGATGGTGGCGGGAAGATCCCACTGTACCTGGAGTAGACGTCGGCTAGACTCACTTGGATTTTCTGGGGGGTTCTCTTCACTCGAGACGGTTAAGTGGAGAAACTTATGCCAGTCTATTCATTAAGTAGGTTCCCGGGTAACTGTTCCAACTGCTATTTCTGTATCGAACTCTGGGACGTTGGATTTCATCACCAACTAGTGTTTTCGGTCCAGAAAGTTATTGTTTGTGTGTGTTTGATCTCTTAGATTCTTTAGGCGTTTGATTCAATTTGTTTGGTTCTTTAGAGACTTTAGGTGGTTTTCATTGAGATTTTACTTTGTTTGCGTGTGAAGTAGTTAAAAGTCTTTAACTGTGGCTGAATTACCGAGACATTCTCGTAGACTTCGGGGCCAATCCCTTGAGTTTGTTAATGTGGCTGATTTACTGAGGACTTCTCGTAGACTTCGAGGTCAACCTCCTGAAGACATACCAAGTCACTTTGAAGGCTTAAGAGTTCTTGTATCTCCAAGTAGCAATAGAAGTGGGTCACCTGAAGAAGGAGAACCTTCTTTGGTAGAATATTTTGATTCTCAACCGTTAGTAATTTCACAAGTTACTGGTAGCATTACGTCTACTAGTGATATAGGTGAAGAACCTGACGTATCTGAACCCGAATCTGAAGTTGCTCCTACTCCCGTATCAAAGTTTGTTTCTCCAACTCCTAGTGGTCCTAATTCTCCTAGGGTAGAAACCATAATTACCCAAGATCTTCCTGCTGGACTCATAGCAATTGAAGAGCTTGCTATTTCGGATATCGAAGAAAGCTTTCCTTTTCCGGACAATCGAACTATCTTAGAGCTTAGGGAGCGTGAATCGATTTTTTATAGTCTGCCTAGGAGCACTGCTTGGTACCGTTCACTGACCAATCTTCTGGAAAATCCGGGACTTAGTTTTACACCACCTCGCATTTTTTATCACCCTTCACCTAGAGATCATTATCCCGCATTGAATATTTCTAGTCCGTCATCCATGTATTCCCAATCTCCAGAAGCCTATTTGTACAACGGTCCTTCTGTTCTCGCTGGGTATCAGTCCATCTCTGGTACTTTTTTAGGAGAATCTCCTCATCCTATCGAACAAAATTTGTTAACTGGAAGTAGTGGTACTAAACCGTTGAGTGCAGAAGAAATTCTTATGATGTCAGGTCAACCTCAAGGTGGCCAGTTACCGCCTGGGGGGCAACCTCAAGGTACTCAGTATGTTCCTGGGGGGCAACCTCAGGGTAGTCAGTATATGCCTGGGGGGCAGCCTCAAGGTACTCAGTTTGCGCCCGGGGGACAACCTCAAGGACATTACATCCCTACGGGACAATACGTTCCTCAAGGTCAACCCCAGACTCAATATGTACCCCAAGGTCAACCTCAGTATCAGTATGTACCCCAAGGTCAACCTCAGTATCAATATGCACCCCAAAATCAACCTCAATATTAGTATGTACCTCAAGGTCAACCCCAGTATCAGTACGTGCCTCAGGGTTATCAATCCCAAGGTCAGTACCCATATCAAGGTTACCAACTGCCTTCTGGTCCATCATATTATCAACCCTACCCTCAACTCGTTTATAGTCCTCAATATCCTCAAGGTCCATACCCCGGAACGAATTTGGTGTGGGATCCATCTCAATCCCAGCAGGTTTTGCAACCGAATGTGCAGCCATCATCAAAACCTGGACAACCCTTGGTCGCTGGTCCATCTCAGCAACCCGTCCAGTCTACTGCTCAAACTTCTGCACCTTCTGTAGTTTCTCAGTTTGGGCCTAGTACACCTCGTACTCCGCCTGAAACGTCTGCTGCAACTACTGCAACATCTACTCCATCTACCCCACCTTCTTCTAGAGTATCGGCAGCTCCGGTGTCTACTGTTCCTGTGTCTACCCCTCAGACCTCTTTACCTCAGTCTGGATCTATGGTCCAGACTTCGGTTCAGATGCCTGTAGGAAGTACGGTTGTCACTTCTCAACCTCAGTTTAATCAACCTTCGTACCAAGGAGAGTATCCATATGGTCCTACTGCGTAGCAACCAACTTATCAGTATCAATCGTACCCTGGGTATACATATCAATAACCTCAGCAACCCCAGTATGGTCCGGTTAATCCTGGTTTTTCAGGAGGTCAAAATATCCCGAATGCAATTCCCATTCCTAGTTATCTTGGATATCCTCCTCCTAGGGCTGGTTTGCAAACCCTAAGTTTTAGGGACCCTAATCGTCAGTTACCATTCATTGCAACTTTGGACTTACCTGACTTGACGCGCCTTACGAATGATCCAATCACCTATCTTCCGTATTGGCCACCAATGCCGCATAAGTTGCCCAGTGATATTCTGAAATTCGAAGGTAAACCAAGAGAGGACCCATTGAACCATGTGATGACTTATCATCTCTGATGTGCGTCCAACTCCATTTCCGATGATTGTATTCATTTATGTCTGTTTCAACGCACTCTAATTGGTCTTGCGGCCAAATGGTATATCGAATTACCGCGAGCCACTTTTTATGATTTTAGTCAGTTAGCTACCTCGTTTTTAACTCATTTTCAGTTGCTAGTCAGATATGACAATGGCACGGAGCTATTAACTTCATTAAAGTAGTCGACAAACACTTACATCTCTGATCATATCCATGAATGGAGATGTCGACGGTATTTAGTGAAGGTTTATATCACGGATCAGATCTTAGCTGAGTGGTTTGTAAAATCCTTATTGCCCAAGATCACTGAAGATGTAGCTAAAGCCGACGTAGTTACTGAAGAGCAAGTCATTGCTCAAGCGCAGTACCTTGACTTAGTTTACACTCAGTCGAGTACGTTACATGAGAAGATTCCCAACCTACCTAATCAAAATCAAATCGTTGTTTCTCCTTCAGGGTCTCATGCCACTGATGGTATGATTGGCACAGTGAATACTAAAAGTAAGAAGAAATCTTCTAAGAATTCTTCTCCTATAATAACCTTGCCAGATTCCCCGACAGGAGAATCTTCTATGGAACTTTCCGCCGATATTCACGTTGTAGAATCTTCTACAGCTAAACCTAAAGCCGGCGATAAGAAGAAAGGGAAGAAGAAGAATAAAGAGAAAAATTCAAAAGAGAAACCCGAAAAAACGGAACCCACTGATGAAAAACGCAAATCTCGTTATCTGTGTCTCATTTGTGATGAAGACCATTATACGAGAGACTGCCCTCATTGGGCGGAAGTTGCAAAGATCGTCAAAGGTTCCCAAACTCCTGCTATCTTGAAGGATCATTTTCCAGCTCAAGATAGTAAGATGATAGGTTCATCCTCCAGTGCCAATGAAGAACCCATCTTGATGATGTCTCATGTAAGGATTGCGACTCGATCGCAAGATTATGGCAGTAAAAGTCTTGTTGATGGGAAAGAAGCAGAATTCTCATTCCAACCATCAACCTCAACTCCCAGTTCTGATCTACTACAGATCGAGAAACCTAACCCAGACTTAGTAATCAAACTGCCCACAAAGGGTGTACTTCAAAATTCTGCTTTCAATCCAAATGCGAGAGCGGCTCAGAATTACAACATTCTTGAGGATTTAGCTGTTTCACCCTCAGCAATGTCAGCTTTGGAAGTGCTGCAATAATGTCAAGCACAATGCAAATTAATTTTGTCGACTATAGGATCTGTTGACGCTCAGGACCCAAACCTTATAATCTTCGATCTAGAAAATAGTGCGTCGTGTCTCCCCCATCAAATGGCTATCCAGATTCTAGTGATAGTAAAAAGCAGACCTGTTCATAGGACTGTGATTGATGAGGAAGCTTCCACGTGCATTATGTCGATACAGTGTTGGAGATCACTTGGTTCCCCTTCACTAAATCAATCCCCGACAATTCTTAAGGCCTTTGATGGCTGTGGGTTTCACCCTTTTGGCATTTTACAGGATCTACCTATAGGGGTTGAAGGAAAAACCGTTAATCTAGATGTGGAGGTGGTTGATGCCCCTCTAGATTACAACCTTCTCTTGTGTCGTAGTTGGTCCTACGCTATGACAGCTGTTGTCTCATCGGTCTTTCGGCTTACAAATTTCCCTCACAATGGAAAGATCGTAACTATAGACCAGTTGTCATACTTTTCATCTGACCCAGCCTCTGCTGAGAGCATTCAGCACATTGGCAAAGCGACAATCCCTTATAAGGATGTTGGTGTAGGGTTAGTTAAAGATTTCGGTTTACTGGGCACTTTTCCTTTCCCTCCTATCAACGCATCGTCTTCTACTGCAACAATTCATATGATTTCATCAGGAACCATCATTAATGATGATCCTTGGATCATCCCTTCTAAAGCTGAGGTAGACTCATTTGGTACTCTTGTGCCTTTGACTCTGTATAAACTTGCATATCAGACCGTGCAGTCATTTTCCGACCCAATATCAACCCAAATCGACTTAATGAACAAAGTCCCTGAAGATTCATTTTCAACATCAACCTCGGAATCAAAAACGTTTTCCGAACTTGTTCAATCAGATAAGAAAATTCGTGAAATGCTATGTGTCGATGAGTTACCATGGGAAGATCTACATCACAGATCTTCGTTTTTACTCGAGAGCGATCGTTTTGAAAACGATTTTTCATCAATATTTACAACCGAATATGTTAAGGACACTCAGAATCCAATGAAACATCCTGATTCCGAGTTAAATTTGGGAAATATTTCTAAAACTCTTCCCCTTGATATTTCGGTTAAGACTGGAATTATTGAAAACGTTCATATAGGTGCCTCTTGTACAGAAGATGAGATTAAAACATGCAAGGCCCTATTTCAAGAATTTCGCGACGTGTTTGCCTGGTCCTATGAGGAAATGCCAGGAATTGACCCAGCAATCATAGCTCAAGAAATTAAAACCTACCCGGACGCTAAACCCGTCCGGCAACATCTGCGTCAGATTCACCCAAGAAAAGCTGCTGCGATTAAAGCAAAAGTTGAAAAACTGTTGAAAGCAGGTTTCATCTATCCAATCCCATTAATGGATTGGGTATCGAATATTGTTCCTGTGAACAAAAAGCAAGTGACAATAAGAATCTGTATCGACTATAGGGATATTAATCGAGCATGTCCAAAGGACAATTACCCTACACCCTATATTGATCAAATCATTGATGATTGTGCCGGCAGTGAAATTTTCTCCCTTATGGATGGCTTTTCTGGTTACAATCAAATCAATATTCTGCCTGCCGATCAACCAAAAATGGCATTCATTTGTCCATGGGGAACATTTGCTTATTGCAAATTACCTTTTGGCCTTAAGAACGCTGGCGTAACTTTTCAACGGGCTATGTCTTATGCTTTTCATGATATAAAACACATTGTGCAACCCTATCTCGATGACTTGCCTTCTCATTCGTTACATCGAGCTGATCACCTCATCCATTTACGAGCAATCTTCATGAGGTGTAGGCATTATCGGATTCGGTTGAATCCCCACAAGTGCGTGTTTTGCATCGAAACGGGTTGATTACTGGGATTTGTAGTTTCGAAATCTAGCATTCGCGTCGATCCTTTGAAGGTCGAAGCTATCATCAAATTGCCTCCTCCTTCGACTCTTCGCCAACTCCAAAGTTTGCAAGGGAAAGCAAACTTTTTACGTCGATTTATCCCTAACTACGCCGAGATTACAAAGGGTTTTACCCGGTTGTTGAAACAAAACACTTCATTCTTTTGGGATGAGATAGCTAAGAAATATTTCGATGCTTTAAAACATGCGTTGACCCATGCACCGCTGTTACATCCTCCCAACTACAACCAAGACTACTTCTTATATCTCGCCGCTTCCTTTTCCACCATTGGAATGGTATTAGTTCAGGAAGATGAATTCGGTACGGAACATGTGATATATTACCTTAGTCGCATGTTGAACCCAACTGAGCTAAAATACTCACATGTGGAGAAATTGGCGTTGGCAGCTGTTCAAACTGTCCAACGATTTCGTCATTACATTTTCTTATGCAAAACTACGGTCATTTCTAATTGCAACCCCATGATCTATATTTTAACCAAGCAGTTGCTGGGGGGCAAGTACTCCAAATGGATTGTCATCTTGCAGGATTTTGATTTAGAATTTGAAAAGTCCAAGTCAAAGAAATCATTAGTTTTTGCGGAACTTATGTGTGACTTCCCGCGTGTTGATACAGAAACTGTGGCGGAGGAGCCCATTGCGGACGAATCTTTGTTTCTTATCAACACTTTAGATCTGTGGTATGGAGATATCATCACTTATCTCCAAACCCAAACCTTTCGGCCAGATCTTTCACGATCCGACCGTCGGAAAATCCGATTCCAATCCCAGCGGTTCAAAATTATTGGAGATACTCTTTATCGCCTGGGGGCAGACTCTATTTTTCGACGTTGTTTGACTCATGAGGAAACCGAAAGGGTCTTAAATGACTTTCACTCTGGAGCGTGTGGCGGTCATATGTCTGGGTATGCCACTACCCAAAAGATATTGCGCGCTGGCTATTTATGGTTGTCTTTGTTTAAAGATTGTATTACTGCGGTCCGAAAATGCCACAATTGTCAAATTTTTTATCGAAAGATGCGCGCTCCACCTGCTCCTCTTCACCCTATAATTGTCATTGGTCCTTTTGCCAAATGGGGTATCGATTTTATTATATGTATCCCTCACTCGGCCGGGGGGCATGCGTATATTATCCTTGCGGTAGATTATTTTACCAAGTGGGCCGAGGCAATGCCTACAATTGAGGCAGACGGAAAAACAGCTGCAATTTTCGTATTCAATCATATAATTGCTAGGTTTGGTGTTCCACAAGCGATTATCACTGACCATGGGCGTCATTTTCGAAATGTTATGATGACAGAACTTACAGACCAACTTGGCTTGCGTCACGACAGTTCAACTCCTTATTATCCACAAGCTAATGGTCTGGTTGAAGCCATCAACAAAGTCTTAGTCATCATGGTCTGACGAATCATTGGGATTCATCGGTCAAACTGGCACAACATGTTATTTTTAGCACTGTGGGCATAGCGAACCTTAGTCAAAACATCAACAGGGTTCACTCCTTTCCAACTAGTTTATGGTTTGGAAGCTGTGCTACCTATTGAGTGTGAAATCCCATCATTGTGAATGGCCATCGAATTACTTCCAGCTACTTCCAAAGAGGAAAGACGTTTATTATACTTAGCTGAGCTAGATGAGAATCGCCGTGATGCTGCATTGGCGATCGAATCTCATGCCAAACGTATTAAGGCTCAGTATGATCGAAATGTAACTCGAAATTTTTCGGAAGGAGATATAGTCCTTTTTTACGATCAAGAAAATGATAAATTAGGCACTGGAAATTTCGTGCCTATGTGGCATGGTCCTTTTGTTGTCAAGTGAAAGCTAGCGAAAGGGGCCTATGAATTGGTAGACTTTGACGGGGTCTCTTTAGGTAAACCTAGAAATGGTCTTTACCTAAAGAGATATTATGCTTAAAATGTGTGTGGAGATTTGTTTTTTAGTTAGGTTAGTTTTTCTTCTAGCTGGTGTGTTTTAGATTAAAGTGTGCTTAGCTTAGAGATTGAGTTTTCCGTTGCTATTCCTGCTTATCTTAGTTTTACGTTTGATGTCGCAGATGTCGACGCCTCTTCAAACATATATTGGTTTCGCTGATGGCCCTTGTCGTAGTACACGAAATATTTCTTCCACAGCTTGGGTTATTTATTCGCCCTCTGACGAGTTGGTATCTATGCATGGGGTAAGCCTCGGCCAAACAATGAACAACATTGCAGAATATAGTGCAGTGGTGGAGTTATTATCTGAATCTATTTCATTTGGGATTCAGAGTTTGATAGCGAGGTTAGATTCTGAACTCGTTGTATTACAGCTTAATAGAGTATACACCATTAGAAATCCAGTTTTATTATGATTATTTTTGAGAGTGCGTCTCTTGGAACGTGAATTTGACTATATTGAATATCAATGTATTCCAAGATCTTTAAATACATTAGCAGATGCCATTGCTTCTCAAATATTAAGTAGACATGTGCGATAATCATACAAGTAAATTTTAAAAACATTCCATAACATGTTTAACAAGACAAGCAAGTAATAACGATATCATATATATATAGAAGTGTGTCAAAAAATACATTGTCTTCGATCATAGGTTGAAAAACACCTTATGATCGGCAAAAATGATAAGTACAAAAAAACAAAATGTCACATGTGACTACATAAGCGATCATCCCATCACTGGTGATGATCTCGATACGAAACCACTGCACGAGCCACCTTACAA
>APFE030853639.1:53538-64895 GCA_000404065.3 Pinus taeda | reverse complement strand
TGAAGGAGGACCAGGTAACTGATCTCCATTGCACTATAAATTGAGGCATTGGGTCAGTGGCTTGGGAGGTTAGAAGCTAAACTTTTGAGGGTAAATGCTAGTGAAATCAAGACTTCCTATTTGAGCTTAAGAGGAGAGATCACATACTTTTTTGGCTTCATTGGGGAGTGAGTGAAGCTTGTCAAAGTAGAGGAGACTTCTTGTTGGACCCTGGGAGGAGCTTGTACAGCGTCAAGGCAAAGGTTGTAAAGTTCTTCCTCTTTTGAATTAATACAATCAAGCTCATTTTTCTCAACAAGTATCTTATGTTATTTGTTTCATGGACTCCTTGACTTTCATGTTAAATGTGTTTTAAATACTGGTTATTCAGGTGCTATTTAATTGTTTGCCTTGTTTGTGTTTGCAGGTTTGCGACAAAGGAACTTACTTGGATCAAAGGAGCAAAGGCATCTCCAAACTTGAGTTGGAAATGAGGTAGGCCTTAAACACATTTGTTTGCCATTATTTATAAAGCGCATTTAGAGAAAGATACTGTCTGGTTGGTTTGTTTGTCATTAGGTCTTCATTAGATTCTAGGAAGGTCTATCTTGTCTGCAAGATCGACTCATTCCGCGTGACAAAGAGAACAAGAAAAAATCTTACATCTTGGTCTTCTTAATCTTGGGAACTCTTCTATGAAAGCCTTAGCTACCTAGAAACAACCAAATTGAAAGAATCCTAAGAAGCAATATCCTAAAAAAAATGGTCCTAAACAAAAAAAAGGGTCCTAACCAATTTCAACCTCAAAATGAAAAATCAATTCAACAAAATGATCAAGGAAATAAAAACAAAGGGAAGAAGACTCATAAAAATTTCAACTTTTGTAATCGAGATGGCCACTTGGAATCTAAATTCTTTAAGAAGATTTAAGCCTTGGAAGCACCAATGAAGAAGCATAACATCCATTTGGAGCACTCTTCAACTTCAACTTCATCTTCAAGAATTGTACTTTCTACATGTGGTTGTCAAGCATCTCAGTCTGGTTATGCACTAAATGTATCTTCTTCTTCTCATTCTCATGAGTGGCTCATTGATTATGGAGCTTCTTATCACATGGCAAAAAAAAATCCATGTTTTCTTCTTTAAATGATTGTAACACCAAAAATATATATTTTGGTGATGATAGATCTCTTAGTGTTGTAGGGACTAGAACTATTCATCTAGACAATGGTCAATTTAATGATGTATTAGATGTTCCAACTTATCCTGCAACCTTCTATCTGTATATCAAATAACTCATTCAAGTGAAGGTAAAATCTTTGAATCTCACCTCATGTTGTTGTAATTAAAAACCTAAGAGATCCTAGACAAATTTTAGCTACTGGCATTATTGATGATTCTACAAGGTTGTATAAGTTTAACAACTTTGGGTCATCAACTCTTCCCTCAATATCTTTTCCTCATAATGATAAAGTGAGCAAACTTTGGCATGAGCAATTTGGTAACTTAAACTATCGCTTCCTTCAAAATCTATGTAAATAAAATATGGTGATAGGCCTTCCTATGGTATCTTGTAGAGACAGTGTTTGTTCTGGATGTGTACTCGGAAAACATCATCAGGATAGTTTTGAAAAACGTGCATCTTGGCACACCTCAGCCCCTTTAGAACTTGTGCATAGTGATTTATGTGGCCCACTTCGAGTTGTTTCATTCTCTGGCTACAAGTATTTTTTAACTTTCATTGATGATTTCTCGAGATGCACTTCGGTATACTTCTTAAAACTCAAGAGTGAAGTATTTAGCATGTTCTTGGCCATTAAGGCCTTTTTTGAGAAACAATTTGGACATCAAATTCTTAAGCTAAGATCTAATAATAGTGGAGAATATTTTAACAACAAATTTATCAACTTTTACACTGAGCATGGAATTCAAATGAAACATATTGTTCCATATACAAAATGGTGTCGCTGAAAGGAATAATCGCACCTTAAAGGTAATGGTTAATTGTATGCTTCAATCTAAAGGACTTAGTCTTAATTTTTGGGCAGAAGTAATTAGCTGTGAAAATTACATAGTAAATCGCACTCCTACTAAGGTTTTAAAGAATATCACTCCAGAAGAAGGATGGAGCTCAATTAAACCAAATGTAAGTCACTTTTGTGTTTTTGGAAGTGAAGCATGGACCCATATTCCAGATGAGAAACATAAAGCTTTAGAATCTAAGAGTGAAAAATGTATTTCTGTTGGATATTCTGAAGATATCAAAGGATATAGACTTATTCGACTTAAGTCCAAAAAATGTTATCATTCAAAGAGATGTAAATTTTGCTGAAAATATATCGGCCTATCAGCCTAGTTTGGTGGATGTGCCACCTCTCTCTATCCCTTCTACATCTGAAAATATTTATTCTTCGGATGATGACAGTGAGGATGACAATCCTCCACCAACCTCTCAAGATCCTCCTTTAGCTCATCAACTTCCAAAATGGGTCCATGCTACTCGGGATGCAGTAGGTGCTCTTATGAGTGATCCTACAGATCAACAATATACACATTCTTAGTTCGATAGAGCCTCTTCTTTACTGGCTCAAGCTTCAGTGAATTATGATCTTGACACCTTTGTAGAAGATTCAGGCCATCTAGATTGGGACACAGCTATGAATGAAGAATATCGTTCATTATTGGGAAATGATACATGGGTAGTATTCCACCTCTTTATGCATTACACAAGATCTAAAGATGAATTATATGGTATAGCGAGTAATCCTCCTTTTAGCTATATTATTTAACTTGGTTGGTGAGTTATTAATCCCCATTTTAGATATATTATTTGACTTGGTCAAATGTAAAGTGATATTCATTTTAAACTTGGAAGTTTTAAGAGAGCTTCGAACTCATTGTAACGTTTCTATGGAAACGACTTTGCTTTACTTACTAGTTTGGATGTGAAAAATGCATGTACATCAGGGTAACAGAATGCTGTAAAGGTTACCTAAATTGCCATTGAGTAGGTAGTGGTGTACAAGTACTTGAGCTTTGAACAGTTTAGGGTTGTTTCTAGTTTTGGGTTCTTACAAGTGGTAACATTGATTAGTTTTGGAATGCTATTGAAGGGTTCTTGCCATATTGTGTGGATACTTAATGGAGTATTGTTCTAAATGTTTGATAACCTACTCTGTTCCATTAGGATTCTTGTAGTTGTTGTGTATATGTTAATAAGCATGGTATTTTGTTACATCTTTCTTCATTACATTTTGATGAATATGGGTGGTGATGATGTACTTCCCTGTTATGGTTTATGGCATACTTTTTATGGTCGCACATCACTGTTGATTCTGGTGTAAAGTCAATAGTCAGTGTTCTTGATTAGATGATGAGCTATGGCCATTACCTGAGTTAGACCTGTGGTAACGAGATGGCCAATATTATGGGGCTTTACACTTTAACTTTCTAGTTGTTATTGTTGGTGTCATTCTTGCAAATTCCAAAGCCTTAGTTTTTGGTTCCAGTGCTGGAAACATGGGACACTAGACTTTAGAGCATTTCTTGTGCTTGTAAGAAAGGTGTCCTAGTTGGAAGATTAGTGTGGGTGTGATGAACAATGGACATGTCAAGAAAAAGAAATTTCAAGAAAATGCGGGATTAAGCTTTCTGAAGAAGAATTTATCATTATGATTTTGACAAAGTTTAGGGACTCCATATTTTTAATCTTCTAGGCAATTTTGAAAGATGACCGTTTCTTCACTTGTGTACTTTATTTATTAAGATTATGGCATCTTCAAAGGCATCATGGGCATGTAGGGATTCATTTATATATGCGTACATTGCATCATTCTAGGGCAAACCATGTACCTAAGAAAATTCACTTCATACTAGGTTAGAGTTTGTCATTATTATGCATCAACGTTCCTAGGAGGGTTTCATGGTATGGAATTCTTCATCTCACATTAGATCATGCATCAACTATTTTCGGCTTGTCATCATATAGATATGGATATAGCTAGAGTTTGCATCAGAAATGACTTATACTTCGTAAATGTTGTGAAAACCAACAAACCAGATGTAAATAACCCTATTTTGTTACTTTCATTTATTCCCATGGCATCCATCAAGGTGGAAATCAACATTGTATTAAAGAGGTAGCATCTGAACTTGAAATTAAAATTAAATTCAAATGGAGCTACAATAATCTTCGTTGAACCACTAGTAGGTTAAGAATAATTAGTTCACCTCAAATATAACGTACATAATTGGACACATGAATTCAATTATAACATGATTGGACATTTAAGGTGAATGATATTACAAAACGAAAAAAAAGTACATTAATGAGTTCTTTACTGAAAGAACCATGGTATGAGAATCCCTAGAAAATGACAACCATGGTGTATACACATAGTCAAGACCTATACTGATGCTGATCAATGTTTGCCAGTGGAATGAACGATGATCCTGAATCATCTCTGGCACCTGCATCTACACTTGAGATTGCTCCAGCCATTAGATCAGTAGACATTTTATGGATCTCCGCAAGGTGCTTTATTGTAAAAGAATTAAATCAAGCATTCCAGATCTTTGCCTCTCTGTAGAGGGGCTTCAAATTGTCTGCGCGAACATTGTAGATGCCTTCCATGTGATTATAGATTAAATCTAAGTTTGTCAACACTGTTATGTTATTCACCCCATTGTGTTTTTCCTCTTTTAACCCCGCAACAAGTGTAATGTAGTATGATTCATTATTGGTTGCCTTTCCCTGCACTTCCCATATTCTATAAATCACATGATTTTTCGCCCCATTATGAAGGAAAAATTTTAAAGATGCTTGACCCGGATTTGGGCGGCATGATACTTCAATGCATAGTGTCCACTTTTCCACCATTCCGTGAGCTTATAAGCACTACATAGTGACAACAACAAAATAGATTCATGTTAGAATACTTTAATATGACAAAATATCCTGATTGAAATTGATTATTTTTATGCTACCTCAACTTTGAATGAACATCCTAGAAAAATAACAGAAAATCAAATATCAGTGATAAGACTTTGGGCATAAAGAGTTAATAATGCATGCATGCTCATGAAAATGAGGATGCATTATGACAAGAAGAAATGAATCATTTAAGACAAACCTTGTCATGCTATCAAGGATTCTAAGGACTCCAAAATATCATCTTTTAGTAAGATTGACTAAAGAACCCTAGAAAATGGTTTTTCCTGTTACATTTTCAAAAACATTGCTATATCCAGCGATTCCAATTGCAGTTCACTGTTAGTGTTTTCCAGAGCTATTGCTCACATCTTGAAAGAGGGATTGCGTTGGGTGAAGGGTTCCAAATAGAGAGAACACTCCTATGCTTATCCAAATCACCATCAACAAGAGACAATATCCAGGAAGTCAAATCATGTGTGCTAATTGTTTCCAATCTATGAACTCAAATCATGTGTGCTAGCAAAATCTGCAATCCAAAACATAAATTGTGTAGCTTGGTTGTTGTCCATCTTGGATGTTCGCAGAATCTGCAGTACAAAACATAAATTGTTTGGCTTTGCTGTTATCCACCCTAGATGTTCCCAAAATTTTCAATTCAAAACTTTTGGGTGTTGTCTCATGACCCAAAAATTTTGTCCACACCATGAATTTCTGGACAAAATCTTGTGAGAAAATTTTGGGGAAATCTGTGGGAGTGTTTAAATCGTTGTTTTGATGGCAGAAATGGATTGGAACCATAAAAAAAATGCTTGGACACAGGATGCCAAATATTGCACTGATATAACTATTATGATGGTTGATGTTTGCATTGTCTACAAGTTTAAAGAAATAAACTAATACCTCTTTGGCCAAGTGGGCATAATATAATGTGACTGACATGCTGACACGTTGCCCTACTACTAAGTTACATGCCCCCTTCAAGAATGAAACCCTTAATGGTTCAATTGAAGATAGGGATTGCTACCTCTAACCCCTGGTTTGCAAACCAATTTTTGGCTCCAGTTTCCTCGCTGCATTGAGCCTACCTGATCTGATACTGGACTGGGAGTTGAACCCAAAATTTTTCCTTCACCAATGGCCTGCTCTGCCACTAAGATACATGCCCCTTTCATAGTAGGTAGTGGCACCTTTAAAGATTCAATATAAAGGTGTGAATTCCTTTTTGTTTTTGGGTTCCTGTCAATTAATAGTCCTAGTTTTATTTGTCTCTGGTTTCATTTGAATATTATCAATGTTCTGACACCCCCACTTATCAAGTTTCGGAAGCGATTTATATAATCCTTTCATAGTTTTTTTGTGTGTACAGAGTATTGAGAGCGTGCTGCCATTTCTATTTACTAAGAGTAAAAATCCATCTCTATTTCTTGGATTAGCTTTGTCAATTTTGTTATTAACATATGTAAATTACATAATTCCAACTTACCCTACTTAAGGTTCCACTACAATTTTCAAACTGAGATGGTAGAGATGAGATGGTACTAATTTTTTTTAAAGTTGTTTGCTTATTAATTTTACTAATTTAAGCATGCCAGTTGTTTTCTGTAAAAGATTGAATTGAAACACATGGATGTATAGTTTTAGTAACTGTTTATTGTAAGCAAATATGTCATAATTAACATTTTCTAATGGTCTATCTGCTTATGATTTGAGATTCATAGATTTTATGTTTGGATCTTAGCCCAACAGATTAATTTGTCTTCTTTCATTGCTAAGCTAGTAACAATATGGATACCCAATGCAATTGTATTTTTGTGCATTACATGAAATGGAAGTTTATAACTCTGTCTTTTCATGCACTGTTATGTTTTCTAGGAGGTCAGAATAGCTAGGAGAAGTAAATGATTCCAATAAATTCCTCCTATATTATAAAAAAATTTATTAAAAACAATCTTCCAAATATACCATTTCAACTCTAACAATGGTGAAGGTGGGCAAAAATTATGCAATCTTCAAGACGATGCTGGTAACATTGAAATGACAATTTCTGTATGTAAAAGTTACAACATCAGGTATGTGCAAAGTTTCCGACGAACAACCTATAATTTCAATATTTTGGACCAAGCACATAATGTTTTAATTTTTTGAAAATAAAATCACACAATATTCCCAAAACATTTTGCTGCGAGAGTGCTGGAAATGACACGTTAATGAAGCATGGCATGGTTTCGGAACCAGGCTACACCGTTTGACATTGAGTGTTCCTAAGCCTATGGTTGACTTTGAAGATAAGCCAATGATTTTGCATCATGTAGAGCTAATAAACTCTTAACAGTAGCAGGTATGAAGGAGGTTGTCTTTTTCTTGTACCGCAAATTAAACAAATTGAATTTCAATTTTTGAGCAGATTGAAGCACTTAAAGCTATTGGTGTCGATGAAGTTGTGCTAGCTATTAACTATTAGCCTGAGGTAAGTTATAGACTCTTTGCAAACATTTCAAACACAGAGGCCAATCTTAACAATTTGTAGAGAATTTGCGCTGGTGGCTCTGCATTGTAAATTAGAGCTGATGAACAATTCGCTAGTTGTTACTGTAATTTTAATTTACCTCATGCCTGGGATTTCCTCCGAGGTGGGTGCAACTGTGAGCATGGGTGGTGTTTCCTCCCATCGGGTTGCAAAGGAAGAGCAGAGAAGCTTCGGACGGGAGTGTAAATGATGAAAATGGCTCTTTTGGCGTGAGGGCAGGTTTGAAAAATGATCTGGTGCCAGCTCGGGGGTGGTGGGTCCCACGTTCCCAGAAAAGGAATGACGCGATGCGGACGACCGGCCGGATAAAAGATGGCATGACGACGGATGCGCGCATGAGGCGATGGATTTGGGTATGAGCATCCATGGTAGAGCCGACCTCCATACATGCATTTAATGCCCTATGGCAGGCTGGTTAGCTCTTGCCTTTTAACACTTCGTATATTCCACGTCAAGTATTTAAAAAATCGAACAAGGACCCTTGGGAAAAAGCTTTTCACCACATTAATCATTGCTTTTATGAAGACTAACGCAACTCGAATGAATGAGAACTCGCGTTTAATGAACTTCACGACAAGGAGTCCGGCGTCAGTCTTCGTATGCTTTCAACGAAAGTTCGATCCATGTGTATGCGAATCATGGTAAATTCTTAACATGACTTTTTTTTAAGCCCACTAGTTTATAATGCATTTAATACCATTGCAAAGTGCATTATAGTTTGAACAAGAAGCAAATATATATATATATTTTTTTTCCGAGGGACGATTGTTAATCTGTTTTACGTGGCTTTTTAAACTCGCTCTGATACCAATTTATTGGAAAGGTAGAGGAAAAAAAACACAAAAAACACACGAGTTGTGACTCTTTTATTGATCATACAAAAACTTGACTCTTCTATCGATCACACAAAAACTTGATTTTTACAATAAACTCAGTGAAGGGTATTTAACTTTTTCGACTAGCAACTTGCCTAAAATAACTTGACATTCAACGACACACTAAATTCAGCTATGACTTAACTTGACTCAATAACTAACTCTCTAATTTCAACCAACCCCTTACCTGAAAGTAATTAACATATTTTAACATAAATTTGCAAAAACAAATTTAAATCAAAAGACACATATCTATCATAATATTAAAATAATTTAGCTATTTCATTTTTACCATTTTTATTTATTTTAATATATTTTCATTTATTGTGTAAGTAATAAATTTAATTTCTTTAAATAATTATTTCATATTCTACATTTCAAAATTTGTTACACAACATAATGATTTGTGGAAACTCTTTACTGCACAAACGCATAGACAAATCCAGCGGAAACCCAACTGCATACAACTCCAATTCTCTAGCTGCCATATTGTTTAGTTACTAAATACGACTTCCCATTTCAGTAACCAGTGACTCTTTATTATTTGTTAGAGCCAAGATGCACAACAAAAAAAATAATATACGTAGCTATTAAAATCATGCACAGGAGACACAGCAAATTAACGTGGTTCACCCAACCAATCTGGGCTACGTCCACCAAACATAGGCATCGGCAATCTTTATTAATCAAACAGGAGATTACATAATTAATCAAGTTCCTCACAAACTCTCTCACCCAAAAACAATCCGTATGGATACCTGTTTTATAGCTAGGAGAATCTAACTACCTCATAAATCCTCTCACATCAAATATAGGATGCATTAACTCTCTCCCAACAACCTGGAGCTAAACTAGCAACAAATTCCTATTGTTGTCACACACTGAGATTTTTGCCTATTTTAATGAAACAGAAAATCTCAACAATCGTCACCTTGACAACAATTAGCCTGATACCCTGTTTGTTTATTATTTTATCTTTTCTGCAAGCCAAAAGAAGCCAAACACCAGCATAGATTCTCTAACAAAACTGGTTACGTGAGCATGTCTGCACAATTCTCCTTTGTATGCACCTTTTCAAGAGAGACTCCCCTTTCAGTGATAACCTGTCTTACAAAATGGTACTTGATCGGTATATGCTTTGATTTACTATGATAGGCCACATTCTTAGCCAAATGTATTGCACTTTCACTGTCACAAAATAACTTGATGTTGTCCTGCAACCTACCAAATTCACCAAACAAACCTTTCAACCAAATCGCTTCTTTGCAAGCATGAGAAGTAGCAATGTATTCTGCTTCAGTAGTGGACAAAGCAACAATGTTTTGTAGCTTTGACATCCAGCTAATAGCTCCACCTACAAGAGTAAAGACATACCCTGATGTTGACCTTCTCTTATCCAAATCACCTGCAAAATCAGAATCAACATATCTGCAAGCAAATTCACTACACTTATTGTAAGTGATACAATAACTACTTGTACCTCTCAAATACCGAAGCACCCATTTCACTGCTGGCCAATGTTCTTTACCCGGATTTGCCATATAATTGCTGACAACCCCAACTGCATGTGAAATATCTGGTCGAGTACAAACCATCGCATACATTAAACACCCTACTACATTGGCAATTGGAATTTGAGACATATAATCCTTTTCTTCATCTATATTAGGACATAAACTTGAAGAAAGCTTAAAATGGGAAGCTAAAGGGACTGACACAGGCTTCACATTATTCATACCAAATCTCAAAAGTATTTTCTCAATATACTTTTGTTGTGATAGCCATAGCTTACCATTGTTCATGCCTCTGAAAATCTCCATGCCCAAAATTTGTCTTGCTGCTCCTAGATCTTTTATATAAAATGTCTTTGCCATCTGAGCCTTCAACCTGTTGATTTATTCTATGCTTTTGCTTGCTAAAAGCATATTGTCAACATACAATACTAAGATAATGAATATGCCATTTTTAAATTGCTTAAAGTAAACACAATGATCATATTCACTTCTAACATATTTCTGACTCAACATGAAAGAATCAAACTTCTTATACCACTGCCGAGGCGACTGCTTCAGGACATATAATGACTTCTTGAGCCTGCAGACAAATTTCTCATTGCGATGCTGAACAAACCCTTCCGGTTGTTCCATATATATTTCCTCATCTAAATCACCATGTAGAAATGCAGTCTCAACATCTAACTGCTGCAACTCTAAATCAAACAAAGCCACTAATGCTAACACAATTCTAATTGAAACAATTTTAACCACTGGCGAAAAAATCTCATGAAAGTCAATACCAGCTTTCTGAAAAAACCCTTTTGCAACCAGTCGCGCTTTGTACATGTCTTCCGTATCATTCACACCTCGTTTCAGCTTGAAGACCTATTTACACCCCACAGTTTTCCTGCCTTTTGGAAGCTCCACCAGATCCCATGTGATGTTCTTATTCAAGGCCATCATTTCGTCCTTCATGGCTGCTTTCCACTTGTCACTTTACGAAACTTCTATTGCTTCCTGATAGCACAGAGGTTCATTGTCATTAGCAGTAAATGCAACAGAAGTGACATAATAATCATACCTTCTCGGTGGCCGTTTGATTCTTGTCGACCTCCTTAAGGATGTTTCTGGCGCTTCCTCGATTGGCTGACTACCACCTGTAGGAACTTCTTGCCGATCAGTATCTCATACCTGTTCATGATCTAAACCTGAACCCTGTTCATGTTCTGATTCTAAAACCTGTTCATGACTAGTATCTGAACTACGGTCATCATGACTATCGTTAGAAATGCTATCAAACTGAATGTGCTGAAAATCAAATGCATCATCCTGTTTCAATCGACTATCTACATCTAACTGTACAAGAGAGGATTCATGAAACTTTACATCTCTGTTGATGATGATTTTGTGGGTAGTAGGATCCCACAATCTATATCCCTTTGTTCCAACACCATACCCAACAAAGATAAACCTTTTAGGCTTTGGATCTAACTTAGTTCGCTGATGTTTAGGCACTAGAGCATATGCATCACAACCAAACACTCTGA